>JAJIBD010030783.1:0-22899 GCA_021461705.1 Cryptotis parvus
AATAAAACACTGGAATTAGCTGCGTGCAAGGCAAGTGTTACTTACTGTGTTACCACTTGCGCGTCTACATTAGGCTACTCAGTTTTCACTCAAGGATCGGGAAAGGCTTACTTTAAACAAAGATATTTCTAATCTGCCCCACCTGCTGCTCAGCAAGTGTTGTGGTAATACATAGTCCACAGCAGATTAATGTGTATACTAAGTAAAATTGGACAGTACAAATTCTACAACCAATTTCATTACAATGGCTTCAGACATGATTTTCAGGTCAGGTCATAATACAGTAAATAAGGGAAACTATTTTACACATAGTTTGCTGGTTGCTTAACTGGCAGCATAAATCGTCCCGAGTCTGTCAAAATAGTAATACCTGAGATGATACAAGAGTAAAGGCTGGACCCTTCACACTGGGTATCCAGCCCCACACATGAGAAGTAATGATTTGCCCAAAGTACAGGCCAATCGCATTATTTTCCTTTTCCCGACTCAGACTAATTTCTTACTGCATCAGAAAATAGTCTCAGAGTATGGTGTGCTCAAGATAAATGCCATCTTTTATCATTTGCTCTTAGGACAAGCAGAATAACCAGCCTTCTAATGGAGTTTAGCGGAACATGCTTGCATCTAGTTTGATTAAACTGTGGAGACAAGTAAAAGAAAAAACTTGTTTGATAGACTTTATATTAATGTATTGAGAGCAAAAAGGAATTTAAAAGGCAAAACAACAATAACAAGCAAACAAAGACTGAAAACACATCAGAAATGGGACGGAGGCGATGGCCCAGCGGTAAGGCGTTTGCCACGCACGCCTTGCACCTGGCCGCCTGGGTTCGATCCCGACATCATATGGTCCCCCCAGCACCGCCAGGTGAGTAATTCCTGAGTGCAAAGCCAGGGAGTAGCTCACAGCGTCGCGAGGTGTGACCCAAAAGCAAAAAAAAGAAACACCACAAAACTACTAAAACACGGCTGGGAAAATGACCACACGACCAGGACCAAGCTAGGGCGTCGAGCCCAGGTAGGCTCCAAGAGGCGGGGAAGCACTGGGAAGTCGTCAGACCGAGGCGTGGTCACCCCTTCCCCCTCCATCTGTGAGCCGGTTTCCCGCCCAGGAGCCGCTGATGGGCCGGCATCCAGGGAGTCTTGCGAGCGGCTCCGGGCAGGCAGGAGCCTGCCTTGCGCCGGGCCTCAGCTGACTATGGAACCCGAAAGGAGGGCAGATGGGCTTTAGGAAGTGGGCCGTCGCCTCGGGGGGTCCCGGAAGCAACGGATGGGACTTCGTCCGCCACTAGCCACCATTTTGCGTTGTCCAGGCGCTGGGAAAATGTCCCGACCAGAAGGACCAGCAGGGCGGTTCGAGCCAGGTAGGGAGGCTCCAAGAGGCGGGAAGCACTGGGAGTCGTCAGACGGAGGCGTGGTCACCCCTTCCCCCCTCCACCGTGCCAGCCCGGTTACCGCCCAGGAGCCGCTGCCGGGCCCGGCATCAGAGTCTTGCAGGCGGCCCGGGGCGGGGGCTGCACGCCCCGGGCCTCAGCTGACTATGGAACCCCCGAGGAGGGCAGATGGGGCTTTGGGAAGTGGGCCCGTCGCCTCGGGGGTCCAGGAGCAGCCGGATGGGACTTCGTCCACCATACTAGCCACCATTTTAGTTGTCGGAAGGCTGGGAGAATGTCCACGACCAGAGGACCAGCAAAGCGGTTTGAGCCCAGGTCGCGCGGCCAACTGCGCGCGACCTAAGTGGTGAAACAATGATGTTTTTGGTACACTTGCATTCCTGGCGCCCTTAGGAGGGTTTGCTGAGAGGAGATATACAGAGAAGGAGATGACCTATAGAGCCGCCGGGTGGTTGGAGGATTCGGAAGTGGGGAGAGGAGAGCAGGGCGTTGGTGATGGGAGATGGGTTCGGGTGGAGGGTGCATCTTGGAACCCTGTGGAGCCAGGACTCCACATGAGCATCCTTCAATTAAAAGGAAAAAAAAGGAGAAAAGGTGAAAATAAATAAATAAATAAATATCTGCAGGGCTAGCCACAATGAGTAGAGGAGGAGGGAGAGATGCAGAGATGGAGAGGGGAGAAAGGAAGCAGGGCTACCTACTATTGAGGCAACCTGGGGGTGAGTGGGAGGGTGGAAGTACATTGGTGGTGGAGATGGATTTTAGTGGAGGGGATGGGTGCTGGAGTGCTCTAGTACCAAGAACCAATTGCACCTTTATAATTATGTGTCTCACGGTGGTATAATAAAGAATAAAAAATTTAAAAAAAAAATTTGGTTGGTAACCTTTTGTTTAAACCCTTGAAATCTTTACTAGCATTAGGTTGTATATGTGTGTGTGTGTTAGTGAGTCTCAGGTGTGTAAATGTGAGTGTGTGTGAAGCTTTCTCAAGACCCTAGTTTGCATTTGTATATTCAAATTATTGGAAATATAAAAGCCCAGTAGCCTAACACACTAGGTCCCATAATTATCTGGATGTGAGGTCCTACTTAAGAATCAAGATAGGACCAGCAGCATGTTCATTTGTAGTGATCAGGTCCTTACTTCCCGCCAGCTCTAGATAAAAGTCCATTGATTTTTCATCCCACCTCCACCATTCATTCCTGCTCTTCCACTTCATTACTTTGGTTTTTAGAATCGTGTAGTTTCTTTTGTTCTATTTGGCGATACTTTGTCAATTAAATACACAATGTTTGTTTCAGAAGTTGATTAAATTCAGACAATACACCACATTCTTACAAGCTGACTGATATTTATTAATGTAACATAGGAAATGGATAATTCAACAAGAAATTTGAAGGCTTTCTCTGTATCACTCAGACACTTAAATAGTACTGTATGTCTTGGATTCATCAAGAGTTATAATATTTACATATTTAAAGAGTTCTTGAAAGGCGTATACCTTTGAGAAATTCTGGAATGTGTGCATTGTGCAAACACAAATCAGAAATAGGCAAATGATAGTTCACACATCTCCATATTTCTAAATAGCTGATATTTGTGTCTTGGTTGTAGAGGTGGAGAACGAAAGGGAAGGCAGGATAGAACCCATAAGAAGCACTTCACAGTCTTAAGCTTTGAATTTTTAAATAAGATTTTAATAAGATATTCTGAACTACTAATAGCTACAGTAATACTAACCCTAAGTTCAAACTATGCAACTGTAGGAATAATGAAATCAAGTAATTTACTGCGACATGGATGGAACTGGCAGATATGTTAAGTGAAGACAGAAGGGCAAACACAGGATGATATTATTTATATGGTATTTAGACAAACTGGATGAAAACAGCACTTAAATATGATTTTAAAGGAAGAATGCCTAGATTACCCTTAACCTCAGAGTGCAGGGAAGGAAAGAAATAGGGGAAGGAGAAACAGAGAAGAAATAGACAAATAACAAAGGGACAGGGGCCAAGGAATTCAGGTACATCTGTGGGGGTTAGGAATGGCAGAGCTAAATATACAAACCATAGACTCAAAACACTGAAATTGTGAGAATCAAACTTTAGGACCACATTTAAAAGTGATTGTCAAGTGGCAGTCACCAGGACCCAGGTGGGGAAGGGTTAGGAGGAGAAATCTCAGAACGGTGATAAAGCAAAGGAAGATTGACACCAATGGCAGGATCAGTAATGGAACACTCACAACCTTAGGTGAAAAATCCAACTATGAATAACTGTAATTTCACGTTACTTATAAAATATAATTTTGAAAAAAAATAATGTGTGTCTATTTTTTTAAATATTTCCCCCTAATATCTCACAAATGAGGTTTTCTTGAGAAGAGTTATAAATGAAATATGATTGAAATACATATTAATTGGTATATAAGTCCAAGGTAACTTATGCAACGTTATCAGCAGGGATTTTTAAAGTACATAGTGAAATACCGAAGTACTAGTACCCACCAGTGCCATAACCCTTTACTAACTTTATGCAAAGCTGAGTCAAGTGACACGAAATATAACAGAATAGCCAAGTAGATACCTAGCACTTCAGAATAAATAAGACTAATTTAATTCAAGAAACCTTGCTTAAATGCTTTCTACCTGTTGGATGCACTGAGATTCAAAATGAAAAATGACTTTCTTGCAATGTGCTCATAGAATAAGTAAAAAAAAGTATCATGACTGAATATATGCATTATTTAACATTGTATTAAATATTATTATCAACTCAACATTGCATCAAATACTGCTTCCCAGACAATTGAGGATATGAGCCTTCCTTTTTTGCCCCCTTTCTGTCTACGCATCTGTAATGAAAGGTGCCCCAAATGTCAGCATGTGTACAATAGTTTGATACAATAGTAAAAGGTTTCACATAAAGTTTAGAAATTAGGCATTTAAAGGAGTGTCAGAATATTTCTTTTATTCCATCTCATCCCATTTTTCTATATCATGGAAAAGAGATGTTCTCTTGGAAGGAGCTCTGAACAGAGTTTTCTTAGAAAAAAAAAAAAAAACTTCTTTTCAAGTTAATATATACACCTGTCCAAATATGGTACAAATTAAGAGACAACCTGGAAGAAATATCATGGTCCAAGAATATATTTTGTGTCAAGGAGATAGAAGACAAGATTCTGATGCAGCAAAACAGCTATAAAAAGACATTTGATAAAGGACTGCTGTAAAATTTCATAAAGAACTCATAAAAGTCAATAACAAGCAAATAACCTTATTAAAACCCAAAATGGGTGCTGGAGTGACAGTCCAGCAGGTAGGAATTTGCCTTGCCATGTGGTGGACCAGGTTCAATCCCCAGCATTGCATATCATCCCTGAGCATTTCCAGGTGTGCGCAAAAAGCAAAAAAATAAAAATACAATAAAATGTTAAAAAAATAAACCCAAAATGACCCTGAGTAATCCCCTTCTCTGATGATATGCAGGTAGCAAATAAACATCAAGTGATCACCTGATCACATGACATGCCATATTCATCGATTTGCTTGAGCAGGTGCCAGTAACATTTCATTTGACCCTATCACTGCCGGTGTAGCCCAAGTGGCATCCGGTTGCTTCAGAATGCGAAGAGCCTCAAACCGTTCATTCAACAATACTTGGGGTCTGTAACTTAAAAATCAATTCACTTGAACTGTCTCCCTACTATGATGACTCAAATCCAAAACAAAAAGACCTTGGCAATTGCTGGCCTGGAGTAGGGAAACAAAACTCTTGGTCATTGTGGATGGGAATGAAAAACGGTATAGCAGCTTTGATGCCAGTCTGATCATATTTTATGACTAAACATAGCGTGATCATATCTCTTGCCATAAAACTTTTATTTAGGGTGGAGTCATAGTTCAGTGGGTAGGGCGTTTACCTTGCATGGACCAACCGAATTTGCTCCCCAGCATCCCATAAAGTCACCCAAATTTCCAGGGTAAATCCTGAGTGTGGAGCCAGGGTATCCCTTGAGCATTGCTGGCTGTGACCCTCTCCCCAAAAAAAGAATATTTGGATTATAATAAAAGGAGTTGAAAGAAGCACTTACATGCACTCAAACAAAAATTGTACAAGGATGTGCTCTCCCAATTGACAACCTGGAAGTACCAAAGATGCCCTTTAGTAGTATAGCAAAACAGCACTAAAAAGGAAATGAACTCAGAAGCTGTTAAAGACTGGTGGAAATGTAAATGCCTTTTGACACACATAGAAGTTGATCTGGAAATATTACACAGGTAGCATTCTAGCTCTATGATATTGTAGCAAAGGGCAAAATGATGAGTGATTGTCAGAGACGAAGGGGAGAAGAAGATGAGTAGATGAGTGCAGTGAACAAACTTACGCTGGTTTTGGAATGCTGCGATGATCTTGGCAGGCCCTAGTGTGTGTGTGTGTGTGTGTGTGTGTGTGTGTGTTGTGTGTGGTGTGTGTGTGTGGGTGAGAGAGAGAGAGAGTGTGTATGTGTGTCTGATGTGCCTTTGTGTATGTCTATGTTGGGCTATATGAGAATTTTTTAGAAATCTAATTCATTTTCTCTCTAAGTATGCAACCCCCCCAATCTTTTGATATTCATTTCATGATTTCATGCTGGGAACAAGGGAAAGAACCCGTGCTGCTATTTCAAGTCATAAAATAGTTTTAAAGCAAGGGGTTTTTAAAAATAGAATGAATGAGTCTTAGTTTTTATTTTTACTATGTTTAATATATCTTGTAATATCAATCTTTGAATCTGGTAGAATGGGATGGGTTTTCTTCCTAGGAGCTGTTTTCGTGAGCACGAGGAATGCCATAATAGACATAAGTGTTACACATTTTACACACTTTTGGATTAGGTGTTGAAGAGTTATATGTTTGAGTAACTCCAAGTGATTTCCAAAGATGTTTATGAGCCTATGGAAAGGAGTGGAAAGCATCTGCATTCACTGCAGGAAATAATATTAGTGTAAGGGATGACAAACTTGTGATAGGAACTTACAAAGGCTTTCACATGTTTAGGTCATTCCAGAGCTAAGAGAGTCAGAATGTGTTTAGCAAAAAGCAGGTGAAGTACAAAAATGTGAGTAATTCTATGAACAACTCCATTTCTACTTAGTCTCCCAACCTTATGCTTAAATCTTGCCAATATTATTCAGAATAAGCTCATCTATCTGTTTAAATGATAAAATTTCCAGTGATATGGTACTTAGATGCAAAAGACTCACTTGATCATAATAATGAATTAATTTCAGGGCAAGGATGATGAATCTTATTTAACACAAGCAAAATTGAGATACTGAAATATGATCAGACAGGGTGTAAATTGCCCTGCTAAAAACTGGTGAACCAAGTATCTTGATTTTGAAAACAATATTCCACCCACTGTACCATATTCCATTCACCTCTCTTTAAATGGCTATGCACCCATAGAAGGTAGAGAAATATAAATGAAAATCTGTCTTATATTGGAAAACCATCACTGATACTTAATAATGTATTCTGATCCAATTTTATTCACTTACAACACTGTGGATATTTTAGTAGTATAGCTCAAATATCTCTACAAAAGTATTTAGCACTACACCACTGCCAAAGTCTTTCTTATTTCATGTAAAAGAGAGTACGTCATACAAAGAGCATATATCAAGGTACTCTATGGTTTGTTAGCACTTGTGAGCATCTAGAGTATATTAAGCTAATGGAGGGAAGTTAAGACAAGCTGTCACCACTACATTAGCTCAGTATCTTTCTCCCTTCCTAAAAAGAATGCAAAAACATTTTCAAGTATCTGTGGTTGTTGCACTGACATCACTCTTGCCTCTGAAAAAACCCCTGAATGTGGTAGAGAAAAGGGGTCCCTAGAGTAGTATTTCTCGAATGATCTCTCACCCATATGAACTTGTTTTCTCCGTGTAGTCTCTCTTGCTACCAGTTGATTCCATGTCTTGTACCATCTTGTGGCTACATTATACAGTTTCCCTTTGGAGTCCCCAGCTGGTCATATGGCCCCTGGTTAAGAGCACTGCCAGAGACGACCTTGCACTTCTTTGGGGTCTA
This sequence comes from Cryptotis parvus, assembly GCA_021461705.1. Classification (NCBI taxonomy): domain Eukaryota; kingdom Metazoa; phylum Chordata; class Mammalia; order Eulipotyphla; family Soricidae; genus Cryptotis; species Cryptotis parvus. The sequence goes on from JAJIBD010030783.1 coordinate 7,475, forward strand.
AAATAAACCTAATAAACTCCCCCAATAGGGTCAACAGATCCAGAAATGAAATAGGCAGTAAGAAAGGACCCAACTGATAATTTTGAAGGGGAATGGATAAACGGCCCCCAAAAGAATGAGTCTCCAAAGTATCTAACCCATGTGAAATGAGCAGGTCCATAGTTATAAAATCATTAATCTAATGACAAAGTTGAATATTTGTGATTCACTCGATGTAACATTATTTATTTATTTGTCTGTTTATTTATTTATTTACTTATTTATTTTATTATTTATTTATTTATTTCTGGCTTTTTTGGGTCACACCCGGCAATGCTCAGGGGTTACTCCTGGCTCTGCACTCAGGAATCACTCCTGGCGGTGCTCAGGGGATCATATGGGATGCCGGGGATCGAACCCCAGGCGGCATGGGCTGGCTGCATGCAAGGCAAACACCCTACCCGCCCGGCCCATCGCCTCCGGCTTCTAATTATTTTTTAATCACAAAATCCTTGAAAACGACAGAGAAGCAGCGAAGAGTGTCTTTTGCATAAACGGTCTGGGAGAGTAGAAGTGGTATGTAAATGAGGGCACAATTTATTTTGCTCCAATTAGATAAGAAGCATTAATACAAAATAGTGAACAAACTGGAACAATTATCCATATGTTTAAATGGCAAGAGCATTGGTTAGTCATTCATCATCATCACACTGCTAATTAACAAATATATCAAAAACCTTTAAGAGGTTAAGTTTAACATTTACTGAGCCCTATTATAATTGCGTTCATGTCAGCTCTACGACATAACCTTTTGAACACGATACTTTTTGTTTCATTTGGGGCTATGTTTGCAGCACTCAGGGCTAACTCCTGGCTTTACTGAGGGGTTACTCCTGGCAGGACTTGGGAGGAAGAGGAGAAGTACCAAGAATCGCACTCAGGTCAAGTCACGTGCAAGGAAAGCATCCTACCAGCTCTAGTATCTATCAAACCCCTTACATGGTATTTTTTTGTACAGAGCATACTCTGAAAGTTCATGATTTAGGTTTAGCTAACCTAGATAAAAACAGAAATAAGAGAAAAAGTTTTTTGTTGTTGTATTTTTTGGGTTGCACTGTTGGTGCTCAAAGGCTGTACAAACTGGGTGCTTGAAGACTGGCCCTGGAAAGCTTGGGGTTCATACGGTGCTGAGGATCAAACCGGAGACTTCTCCAGGGCAAAGCAGTTAATCCAGGCCAAAGTAAGCTATAATTTGAAAGCAGGGCGAACACATAAACAAACTGGGGAATGGTGATTTAAAGTGGAGGAATGGATTAAATGGGTTATTACTGGTTAGACAATCTCTGGATTGGGTAAAGAGGTAATTTGGAGGGTCAAGAGATAATGCAACAGTGAGGCACTTACTTTGCATATAAGTGACACTGTTTGAATCCCTGCCACTGCATATGTGAACCCTTGTGAAACACCAGGAGATATTCTTGAGCACAGTGTCAGTAGTGATCACATTCAGGTGTGTCCCCCTCAAACAAAAAACGGTACAACAACAGGACAATTGAAAGAAATGGGGGGTAGAGACTTAACAGAAATTCTATTGACATTAATGATCTAGATTATAGGTATGATTCCTAAGTCAAGAGGGAAAGGGAATATATTAAAAGATTATATATAGGGTCTGGAGTGATAGTATAGGGGGTAGAGCATGTAACGACCAAGTCCGTCCCCCAGCATCCCATATGGTCTCGAGCAGCTCTTGGAGTAACTCCTGAGTGCAGAGTCAGGAGTAATATTTGGAGCATTTGGGTGTGACCCAAAAAGTAAAAAAACATATATGTATGTATGTATGTATGTATGTATATATATGTATATACACGCATATAATCTTTGAATATATACATATTACTTGATCACTTGACATCCCATTATTCATCGATTTGCTCCAGTGGGTGCCAGTAACATTTCCATTTGACCCTATCACATGCCAGTGTAGCCCAATGGCTCAGGAATATGAAGAGCCTCAAACCATTCCTTCAGGGTCTTGACAAGAAGTCTGACCATCTTGTAGGTGGCGGCCATGTGATCTTTTGACATCCTATGGGATCCAGTCGGTAATGGCTCTAGTCCAACAGTCATCTCCAAATCACATTACATGTCCAGCCCATCTGATTTTCAATGCCTTGGCAAACGAGATAGCGTCCCTGACTCTGGGAAAGCGATGGAGGTCGGAACTCGATTCCTCTCTCTCACTTTAGTGAGGCATGATATTCCAAGCATAGCTCTTTCAATTCCTCTTTGGGAAACCCCCAATAGCATTCTAATCCTGTTTTTGTAGGGCCCAGGTCTCTGAGGCGTATGTTAATGGAGAGGAGAATGGTGGAGTCAAAGAGATGTGCCTGGAGCCAGAGGTACTTTGCCTTTTTAGCTATTTCTTTGATGCTTTTGAAGGCATTCCATGCCGCTCTCTTCCTCCTGAGCAGCTCAGGTTTTAGGTCATTCATCCTGTTGATTTCTGCGACCTAGGTACACATAACTGCTGCATTCAGAGATGTTTGTTCCATTGAGAGTGAATGGGGCCTCTGGAACTAGCTCATTTATCATGAACATAGTTTTGTTGAGATTCAGCTGTAGACCTATCTTTCCACATTCTCGGTCAAAATCAGCCAGCATATGTGCCACTTGGCTAATGTTTGGTGTTATTAGAATGATGTCATCACAGAAGCGGAGAGTGGTGTAGTTGCTGAACGTCTAATCTTCACTCCCATTCCTTCCCATTCTAATTGTTACAAGATGTTCTCGAGGGTGGCGCTGAAGAGTTTTGGTGAAATGGTATCACCCTGCTGAACCCCTTTTTGACATCGATGATCACTTCTTTTAGAATGGTGAGATCCTGGTGGTGAATCCATAATACAGCTCATGAAGGATCTTGATGTATTGAGGTTGAACGCCCAGTTAGGCTAGGGCTTCGATGACTGCATCAGTTTCCACAGAATCAAAGGCTTTCTTTAAATCAATGAACGTGAGACAGAGTGGAATCTTGAACTCCCTACAAACTTCCATGAGCTTGGTTACCGTGTGGATATGGTCGATTGTGCTGAATCCTTTTCAGAAGCCAGCTTGCTTGCATCGTTGTCCTTCATCTAGTGTTCTGCTAATCCTGTTCAGGATGACTCGAGTGAACAGGTTGTAAATGCCAGGCAACAGGCAGATGGGGCAATAGTTGCCAATGTCAGTGAATGTCTCCCTTCTTGAACAGTAGAAATGTCCTGCTGATTTTCCAATGGGAGAGCACCTTGCATTCAGACAGGTAGCGTGTAGAAGAGCCAAGCCAGTGTGTTGAAGAGTACTGAAGGCAGATTCTTCAGGTGTTCGGGTCTGACTTTGTCTGGGCCTGGTCCTGTTCCCTTCTTCCACCAGAAACTGGCATGTCGGATTTCATAAGGGAGAACGTTGGGAATGACATATCCACATTGTGAAATTTGGTATGTGGGCAGGTGGACGTGGCTATCAAAGAGATCTGAGTAGAAGTCATGGATAATGACTTCTACTCAGATCCATGACTTCTACTCAGATCCATGACTTCTACTCAGATATACATATAATATGTCTATAATATATACTTTTTGATCATATAGGGTATATATAGATAGAATGGTATATGACTAACAGATCACATATAACATTATATATAATATGAATATAATATATAATATTTTGATATATATAGAGTTGTGTATGGCAAATAGAATAAAAACATAAGAAGCATATAGAAAAGTATAGATTTATTGGTTGGGAATTTCAAATAATGAGTAATGTACTTATAACAAATATGAGAACAACATATTAAAATTAATGCACCAATACTCACAAAAGCTATCCTTCTCTTTTATATTGTTTCTTATTTATATAAAGAAAAAAATAACTCCTAATGCTGGAGAGACCACTCGTTAGACTGAGTGTGTGTTTGATCTTTGGTTCCTGCCTACCCCAGGATGACCTCTGAGCACAGCCAGGGTTACTGCTAAACACCAAAAACTGCCAGGCTCCCAAACAAAACAAGAGGAGCCAAATACAACTGTTTATAAATGTCATGTACTCAGTTTGGGGGTATATATTCCTTGACAGCTCTGAGAAACTAATGCACTGCTGCTGAATTAAAGGGAATTAAGGAGAAAGTGTACATTGCAGGGGATAGAAGAGAAAATAATGCATTCAGATGTGATATCCTAGGACAACTTAAACCCTCAAACAATTAAACAATTAATAAATACCTGAAAACTTGTAAAATATTCCATGGAATTAGGCCAGCAAGAACTCTATTTGGAAAGCCCTGTGAGAAAGTAAGGATCTTGTATTATCTTCAAAGGAGGTAATAGAATCTCCTATTCAATCGCTATTGAATGGGTAAGGTTAGGTAGAAACAGGATCATGTCATAAGAAAAGCCCAAATTATGTGATAATGGAATGCCTGGGCTTGAATTCTTACTTCATATATTACAAGATTTTTGAGCAAGTCTTTTTACTCCTTAGTGAACCTTCAGTGACATATTTAAACAGAACGCACTTTTGCATCAATGCTAGTTTTTTATTAGTTATCTGCTCAATGTGGAGAGCTTTCATGGAACCTCCATTCCAAATGGAGAACCGGGACAGCATTTGCTGTGGAAAGGTACACAGTGATTCACCAACACTCCTCATTAATCACCCCAAATGGATTGACTGCCTCTAGAACAGGGTCTGATGTCATTCGCTCTGCACTGGCTTAAACAAAAGCTTAATCAAGAGACTATTGGCAGGTGAGCATAAAGGTTGTTACAGTTTCCTTTTCTTTCTCCCCACACTTTGTTTTTAAATGTAATTGTTTGTTTGCTGTTTTTGAGTCTACACAATCTGTTCTTTGATTTGAGATCTCAAACAGTTTGCTATTGCTTCATGACTCTGAAGATGAGCTTTTAAGAAAAGAAACCAAGGAGCTGTCCCAGACTTAGCAATCAAGGCAGCCAATATTTGCATGCATCACAAGTGGAGAGGAACGTTGGAGACGGGATGCAGAGCCCTCATTTGAAGTTTTTGCTGGTACCTGGATGCATGGGATCTCTTCTTAAAAATCAAAGTATTTTCTAAACCAGAAATTTCCACTGTTTGCTATTTGCAAAAAAGAATACACAAGCATCACAGACTAGAGTTTCCAAAATGTAAAGTACAGCTGGTTTTCCTGAAAAGTTCAGAGCAATGTTAAGATTTCTAATGAAATAAATGTGTAGCTAGAGCATTTGTGCCAACTCCCATAGACAGAATGCACTGGCCTTTCAGATTCGAACCAATAAACGTTTAGAATCTTCATATTGGAACAAAGCCCATGGTCAAACCATGCAATCCCCAGTCTCTGCTATATGAGTCTCCACTGACAGGGGCTCTCCAATCGCTCCACTTACACATGCCAAAGCAGTGAACCCTTCTATGTTCTGATTTGTCACGTCATTTTGGTTTATTTACATTTACATTTGGTTATATTTTTGTGTTACTGTCATTGAGTGAGGTTGAGTTTGTCATACACCTTGTCACCCTCATCCTCATTTTACTCACGGTCTTCTGAAGAATTAGTGTACTCTACCAGTCATTTTCTAAAAAACTCACTTTAAGGGTCCTTTTTCTTTCTTGTAGCCCAGAATGATTATGCACACTATTTCTGAGGTTCCTTTGTGCATTTTAATCTGATGGTATTGAATATAGTTTATTGATCATCAATATATTTGGGAACAATTTTATTGAGAATAAAATTGATGTATTTAATCAATAAATTAATCATGTGTTTTCTAGGTGCTGCAACAAAGTGGGCCTTTTCTTTAGGGCATCTTTTTTGGTTTTGGATTTTCTGTTTTGAGCTACAGTTGGCAGTGCCCAGGGCTTTCTCCTGGTAGGGCTCAAGGGGATCATCTGTGATGCTGGGGACTCAAACCCAGGTCTACAGTGTGTAGTGTGCAAGGCAAATGCCCTATAGGCCATATGGCTCTTAGCTCCTGGGACATCTCATCTTGTAATAAGGGAGGTATAGAAATTATCACCTTGAACATTAGTCAACGCAACATTGATAGGGAGTGACTAAATCATACATATATGCCTTAGATAAGGCTGGAAGAATAAACCTGATCATAAAACACAATGTAAACCCTAAACAGTTAATTTTAACATCATGTGTTTTGTAGGAGCCTTCCCTTCATGTGATTCATAGTTTCTATCTGTTTAATTTTGTTTTTTGAATATCAATATAAGTGGATCTATTCCATGCCTTCCCTGCAACTTCGCGTCTACTCCAGCAACTTCTTTTCTTTCTTTTTTCTTTCTCTTTCTTCGCTCTCTTTCCTTCCCTTCCTTCCTTAATTCCTTCCTTCCTTCCTTCCCTCCCTCCCTCTCCCTCCCTCCCTCCCTCCCTCCCTCCTCCCTCCTTCTTTCTTTTCTTTCTTTCTTTCTTTCTTTCTTTCTTTCTTTCTTTCTTTCTTTCTTTCTTTCTTTCTTTCTGTCTGTCTGTCTGTCTGTCTGTCTTTTCTTTCTTTTCTTTCTTTCTTTCTTTCTGTCTTTCTTTCTGTCTTTCTTTCTGTCTTTCTTTCTTTCTTTCTTTGACTGCCTGCCTTCCTTCCTTCCTTCCTTCCTTCCCTTCCTTCCTTCCTTCCTTCCTTCCTTCCTTCTTCCTTCCTTCCTTCCTTCCTTCCTTCCTTCCTTCCCTTCCCTCCCTCCCTCCTTCCTCTCCCTCCCTCCCTCCCTCCTCCCACTCCCCTCCGTCCCTCCCTCCCCTTTCTTTTTTGGGTCACACCCAGCAATGCTCAGGGGTTACTTCTGGCTCTGCACTCAGGAATTACCTCATAGTGGTGCTCTGGGGACCATATGGGATGCAGAGTATCAAGTCCGGTTCAGCCGTGTGCAAGGCAAGTACCCTATCCACTGTGCTGTTGCTCCGGCCTCCTCCATCACATTTCTTTTTTTTTTTTGGGGGGAGGTTTATTTTTATTTTATTTTTTAAAATATTTTATTGTACCACCATTAGATATACAATTACAAGATGTTCATGTTTGAATTTTGGTTCTACAATGTTCCTAACACCCATTCCTCCAGCCTTGTCCATCTCCCATCACCAATGTCCCAACTTCCTCCCCTTCCCCAGCCTGCCTCCCATGGCAGGTTCTTTTTTTAATTAAACATTTTATTATACCACCATGAGATATACAATTACAACGCTGTTCATGTTGGAGGTTTCGGTCACATAGTGTTCCAGCACCCCCCCTCCACCAGTGCCCATATCCCACCACCAATGTCCCAAAATTCCCTCCCGCTCCTATAGCCTGTCTAAATGCCAGGTTCTTTATCTCTTTTCTTTCTCTCTCTCTCTCTCTCTCTCTCTCTCTCTCTCCCTTTCTTCTCTTACACATTGTGGGCTGCACTACATACACTTGGGAAGCCATCATGTGCATTTTTCTGCCTGTATTTAATGCTCAGTTCTATGTCGGTATCAGCCCTTTTGACATTTATTCACACATGTTCCCTTCTCTGTCTTACCTAACCTCCGACTCCCCTCACGTTTGCGGTAATCTCCACTTTTGGTAAGACCATCCGATATATTTATGTCATGCAAATAAATGCAGGCATTCTATCTCTCTCTCTTTCCTTCTAATTTCACTCAACATGATCCTTTCCATGTCCATCCATTTATAGGCAAATTTCATAACTCTTTTTTTCCTAACAGCTGCATAGTATTCCATTGTAGATGTACCACAGTTTTCTGTATCAGACATCAGTTCTTGGGCATACTGGTTGTTTCCATGTTATGGCTATTGTGAATAGTGCTGATAAGAGAAATAAAAAGTCGGATTGTGTTTCTGCTGTGTGTTTTTTTCCCAAGGTATATTCCCAGGAGTGGTATGGCTGGGTCAAAAGGAAGCTCCAATTTCTAGTCTTTTGGAGGAATGTCCATATTGTTTTCCAGAAAGGTTGTGCGAGTCAACATTCCCAGCAACAATGTATGAGAGTCCCCTTTTCCCGCATCACGCCAGCACTTATTTGTTACCCTTTTGAATATGGGGCCAGTCTCTGTGGTGTGAGGTGATATCTATTGTTGTTTTGATTTTGCATCTCTCTGTCCATCACATTTCTTAACTAAAATTATTTTATAGATTAACTCCCTAAGTATGATGAGTTTTTTTTTTTTCCCCTACTGTTAGTAACTAAGTTGAAGCCATCATTAGCTTCATAATTCCTTACTTACTAAAGGTATTCCAGGTTAGTATGACTGGAATTTACCTCTGAATGTGTCATTATACTTACGGCTGCAGAATATCTTGTCCTCAACTACTTATGCAGGAAAGGGACTAGCTAAGCTATTGGAAGCCACACAGAAACTCATTGGGACTCAAAATATTGATGGAACTCATCGTTTAGCTGAGTGCAATGCTTAAACAAGCAGCTATTTTCAGAAATTGTGGAAAATTGCTCCATTTGCTATTATGAGTGATTTGGAGACACATGTGGAGTGTATGTGTGTGTGTGTGTGTGTGTGTGTGTGTGTTTCACACAACTCAGAGAACAGAGTTGATCAACTGCATTGTAAGGGGGTTTTTTCCAATTTCACTCCTAAAGTTTGAAGGGATATCAAATTAGAATTGCATTGTCAACATATAGCGAATGTAAGGGATTATAACAAGCAAGATCTTATTCGATCTACAAAATAAACTACTACCTAAGTTTTACTTATTTTATTTCCTTTCTAGAAATAACAGTATCCTCCATACTGTCCACCCTAAAGTCACAGATTACCCAAATCAAATTTGTAGTAAATATTTAATCCATACCACTTGCCCTTTTACTTAATTAACCAAGAGCCGCTCACGAGGCTCCGGGAGGGATGGCGGTTTCCAGCCCTTGCCCGCCACCCCAGCAGAGCCTTACAACAAGCCAGATGACCCCACTCCATGAGGGCCTCCATTTTCCACATTTGGACTTTCCCTCATCAGAACTCCACCCAGCAGATCACCCTATTTCAGCCCAGCTCAGCGTGGCCGCTTGCTGCCACGTGGTTCATAGTTAATTTCAGACATATTACATTCATCACCAAATACACCAAAAGTATCAGCTTGTCAGACACTTTTCTAATTTCAGTTGTTAAAGTTTGTATTCTGATTTTAGTGCTGTTGACTCTGAATGGCTGAGATATTTGGGTCTATCATTGCTCAACACCACCTATGCATTGTAATCCCATGATCTGGCCCACTCTTTTCTCCACTGTTCTTACCCCAATCCACACACACACAAACACACACACAAACACACATACACACAAACACACACACACATATACTCTTTCTTTACTTCTCCTCCTAAACTCTGGGGCCAAGTTTGTTCTGAGTGTCCTTTCTAAAACATTGCATGCCTTCATCCAGCTATTATAAATACCCCCATATATGTGATATAATCCTGTGTTTATCCTTCTCCTGGCTTACTTCACTTAACATTATATCGTCTTAATTTGTAATTTATTATAATTAAGGTAATGTGCTTATAACTAAATTGACACAGTGGCCTCACCTTACCACCAGCAAAATGCCGGGCCCCGTCACTTCCAAACAGCTCTACTCCCCTTCAACCCGGTGCTCTAGGCTTCTACTCAGTATCCAAAGTTTGTATTCTATTGACAGTATCTACTCCTTTGCTTTGCTTCCTAAACACCACTGATGAGTGAGAATATCAGTACTTGTCTCTCTCTGCTTTTTCTTTCATTTCTTTTTGATTAGGGATCATGCCCATGCTGCAGGATCCTTTCTTTGCCCGAGGAACCACATGCATTTTGACCGAAGGTCAGCTGTGTGCGAAGCAAGCTCCTTACCCAGCACTAATTATCCAGCCCTCGGCAAATCTATCGTTTAACCTCAACCTTTTATTACTAATATAAAATGTACTGAAACTTTAAAAATGTGCTAAGTCTAGTCTTGTAAGGATACGGATTGATACTGGGATAACCACTTCCACAAAAAGCAGAGATGTCATGGCAGAGAGGTCTCTTATTTCCAACTGTGTTAATCAAGGCAAGAAGTGAAAACTAAAGAAGAGGAGTGAAAAGATCTTGAACATAGATGGCTATGACTAAGGGTTTGAAAAGAAGGTAGGGGTTAGGAAATGGAACTTAGGATTCTTCCCTCTCATAATCAGTTGGCATTAAAGACAATTCCTCCTTTGTCCAAATGCTGGGCTGCAGGTTATCTATAAGTTTAAGTCCATAATAAGAAAGAAGAGAAATGGGAAAAAAGGTAGAAATATCCACAGAGGGTGGAAAACATGAAGTGAGCTCTATCACAATCTAATGAAGACATGCATGTATGCGTAAGAGAGAACAGATGGGGTTCAGACCACTGTTGTTTCAAGAAACAGCATGTGGATACTTTCAGGTGTGAAAAACTTTCCTCGACAATTTCAAAATAAGGCAGTTACATAAGGAAAATTCAAAGGCCCCCTTTATTCTGAATTTCAGTCTGATCATGAGTTCTAAGGAACAACTGTAGTCTTAAGTCAGGAAATTTGATTAAGGGGCACAGTGCTGTGGTTTTTTAGTGAGGGAAGAAGTAGGGTTGGGATCGTTTTATGTTTACAACTAGTGGAAATGAGCAATTAAATTATAGTTCTGATTAAGCTACAGTATTTAATAAATTAGATAAATAAACACAACCAATCTATGTTGGAAGGAACCAAAAGATAATTGATGAAAAAATATGTCAAAATGTGCTATGGAGTTATTATCACACGAATTTTTTAGTTAAAGGTGAAACTCTAAAAATAAAATGTTAATTTCAGCCCTTGCCCATCTATAACGCGGTTTATACTTTCCGATATAGATAAAATTTCAACCCACTCCGTAAAATCTTTACCAAAGTTTCAATAGCAATACCTACTGTCTGAACTCTTATTTGTCTCTTATTTCTCTCTCTTTGAGAGTATTTTCACTGAAGAAAGAACATTTGCTGTGTTGCATCTCCATCCTTAAACAGACTGGAAGCTCAGATTGTGTTGAATTTGCCTGACTATCCAGCATCTGCCAGGAATTCCTACAACATACAGTCTCCACAAAACCAACTGAGTTGAAGAACAGGGAAATATATTCTATTATCTTGTCCATCAATGTGTGGTTGAATAAAATGTGTCTTTACAACTGTTGAGTTTTATTGATCGGTATCTTTCAGAATATTTTCTAACAATAATGTAGACTAGAAAAGATCATTAGGAACAATAGAGAACATTTTACTTTGTTCTCTTTCTGAGATTTATAAACATTTCTAGATTTGCGATTTTTTGACAAAGAGATAGATAATAGATTTTGTAGGGTTTTTCAAAAATTTGGGGACGTATAATGACACAACTATGTTGTGTTGAGAAATCAACTACAGACAGCACATACACAGTTGGGCATCACTGAGTTCTAATACACTCTATTTATAAACACAGACACTGGAGGTGAAACTCGGCCTATAGGTTACGTTCAATGATACCAGTTCTCTGTCATACATAACTCTACTACCTGTGCTCCTTATTTCCAATCACTGAGATCATGAGAAACATTATGCATGACATGTTTTCTTTCTATGAGAAAAAAGTCACAAGTATAAATAAGTGCTTAACAGTTGTGAAATAATTGTGCGCTATTTTTTAGAATGTTATCTTTAACAGGATCTAGTAAACATCTAATGAAATCAACAAACTACAAGGACAAGAGAAAATGGCAGAGATAAAGAGTGGAATCAATGTGCACATTCCTTGGTTATGATAGAAAATTCAAAGGTCCATCAAGATGAATTTAACATTGAGATAAGAAACTATCTCACAACATCAAATTGTGCCATATTTTATACTGATAAGATAACTAATATGGAAAAAATGAAGAGACAATACTCATTGGGTAGACAATAAGAGCATCAATTTTTGTCCACTGGTTCTGTGGATGGGTAGACAAACAACATATAGAGGAAAAAAAGGAAGCAATATACCAGTCAGACTTATTGTCAAGAGAGGATCTTTTTCTTTTTGCTATATTGCTACTTGGGTCACACAAACCATGATGCTCAGGGGCTTACTCCGTTTCTGCACTCAAAAATTACTCTTGGCAGTGCTCAAGGGACCATATGAGAGAGGCTGGGATCGAACTTCGGGTTACGACTAACATGCAAGGCCAATACCCTCTAGTCTAAGTGAGGAATTTTTGTATGTGGAAACATACCAATATATGGGAATACTACCAGACAATACAACCAAATTAATAGACTGATAATAAATAAAACCATATAAAGCTGATAATGAATAGAAACTGTGATATGGAAATAGGATGATGTGGAGATTATATTAATAATCCTCAGGTATACTTGAGGCAAACTTTCAGAAAAAATATCATGAAGAGTTACCAACAATGCTTCCTTGGTACACTGTTCTTCAGATACAGTTTATAAATTTGGAATTAGCTTTTTATTCCTTTGCCGGTTTCTTGATTATTGGTCAGTGATTAGGAATCAAAGGTTAATTCAGGCATCTTGGTTTGTATCCATTTTCAGGTGGATAAAGTCTCCAAAACTTTTGAAGGCTAAATTTTGGATGCTGCTCAGAGAACTATAAGAGATTTTACAGTCCCTCAATTCTACAAGATTATCTTGATCTAGTCTCTGTTTAAAAACTGGGCATTATCTTCCTCAAAAGTTTACCCCAGAGCTCTTAACTCTAATCTGGTTAATCTCAGTTTGGAGAGGCTGAGATGGAGGACGGTTTGTACAAATGCAATAAACAAAGAAATATTAAATGACAGTGCTTCAACTATGACCAGTCATAGTTGGGTAGACCATGGGTTACTCTGGCACACAGACCATCATTTTATCAAAGGAAATCTGTTTGCTTAAGTAGTTATTATTAGTAGTTTTGGGTTTTGCACCATTTCCTCAGGAATACTCCTTGCTCAGTGCTCAGTGCGCTCTGGTGGGGCTTGAGGGGTGTATCTTGTTACTGAGGATCAAATCCAGGTAGACTCTCCAAGAGACAAAAGCATCCTGTATGCTGTACGGACGAGGTCGCGGTACTCTGGAGACCCTTGTACTGGTCACTATATTGCTGAACAATAGTACTCGGTGTCTACTTCAGTAGTTATAATGTAGCAGAGATCTGAGTTAAGCATCATCCTTTATCTGCGACTGGCATTGTCAGAGCGTGCAAGACCTCGCATGGAACACGTAAAACCACATTAGCTTTAGTTTAAAGAAACATAAAACTAATTAGCTTCTCACGATAAAGTTTTCTTTACATCTAAATATACTTTCATAAATTTACTTAAAATTTACTTAAAATATGTTACATCCTTGGTAAAAATGGATCGTACTTGTAATTAAGTTGAAAATATAAAGATGTATAGCACTTTGACAAGATAATAGTGATAAAAACATTCTTAGCCCAAACAGATTCATATGCGGAATTGGGATAAAGCAAACATTCCTTCCCCATCATATAACATTATAAAAAAAATACCTTTGAGAGAAAAAAAATATTTTAGACATGTGTTTTTAGCACAGTTTCAGGGCACTAAGAAACCAATATAATCTAGCAACATGGTGATCCAAGCTGTAAAACAACAAAAATATAAAAGTAGACTAAAAAATTATACCATGTCCAGCAAAACAGAATTTTTAATAATGTTTTAATAATTTAAATAATTTTCTAATAATTTTTAAGAAAAAAAATTTACCAGTTAGCTCTGGCTATATATTTCAGCCTCAGGAATATGAGGAATATAAAAACAAATCCAAATCAATATATCAATATTTTAAATATGGGTGTCAGGTATAAAAATGGTTTCGAGCTATATAGCAACTCCACAGAGAAATATAAAGTCCAATAGGACAAGGGGTGAGTCTTTGATTGCAATGGTACAAGGTCTTATCTTGTATCAACTGCCTAAAATCCGAAATTGATGATTCTCCATCAATTTCTATACATACAGTGGTCATTGTCTTGAAAGAAGAAGCTCATAGGTCAGCCATGACGGTAGCCAAAACCTAAATCCTTCTGATTTGGCATTATGTGAGCCTGAGTAGGCTCCATCGACCCCAAGAACCTGAGTTCATCATCTCCAGCATAGAAGGTTTTGAATTTCTTTTGGTAGCTTTTGCTAGTTAAAGAAATAATCCTGAGCTAGAGCGATAGTCCAGTGGGTAGGGCATTTGCCTTGTATCGCCCAACCCAGGTTCGATCCACAATGGCATCCCATATGGTCCCTAGGCTGCCGGGAAGTAATTTCTGAGTGCAGATTCAAGAGCCAGGACTAACCCCTGAGCATTTGCCAGGTGCTGACCAAAAAGCAAAAAAAGAAAAAGAAAAAAAAAAAGAAAAATAATTCTTGCTTCTTTGGGCGGCTGGCAAAACTCACAGAATCATAACCTACTTGTTTTTTTCTTTAACTTTTAGATAAAACTTGATCTTAAGTAAACTACACAGTGCATTCAGATTAATTATTGCTATAATGTAAACTATAATTTATAGACCTCATTCCCATTATCTGAAGAATGGCTTGAAGACTCTTGTTCCTGGAGATGCCCTTAGGCTAACTAGCCTTAACAGGACTAATGGAGATGTTACTGGTGCCCGCTAGAGCAAATCAACGAACTATGGGAAGACAAGTAAAATGAAGTGATAATGTAAAGTATAAACACAAAAATGGTATGTTAGTAAAGTGCAGCAGAAAGGTGATAATTTATGACACATGGTCAATAACTTTTATTAACACTAGCATTAAAACCTCAAAATAATGATGTAGAACAAAGCAAATATTTCACATACCCAACGAATTAAAACCTGATACCCAATAAAACTAGAAATGTATTCACTTGAAGTACTATCATCTGATTATAAAGTCCTGTGTGCAGGTCATTTAGTTCCGTTCATTCCTGAACTTACTTTTATTATGAGGTAATATTTTGACAAGGGAAAAAAATCAGTGAGGGTAGTCTCTGGGGACAGCAGGGAAAGATCAGGGAGGACAACAATGATATATTAGGAAATGACCAGCAGTGACCCATGAAAGAATGTGTTTGAGGGTAAGCTCATGGTCTCTAAATCCCTTGTGGACAGAATGGAGGTGATCTTGATTTGAGGTCCCCATAATGAGAAGGATTCATGTGAATGATACACAGCCTGACTCATATTCCACACCTCTATCTTATTATCTCGAAAGAAAGATGTTCAAGGAACTAGAAAGGAGGTGAGAAAAGATTTCTCTTACCCAGGAAAGGGCCTCAATATAGCTGAGTCCCAAAGTATAAACACACTAAGTTACACAAAACTAAATAACACCAAGAGAAAGGAACAAGTGAATCAAGTCATCCCGTCTATTTTACAGTTCTACCCCTAACCAACATTTTATTACCAGTGAAAGGTCTATTCACAAA
>JAJIBD010030784.1:0-29240 GCA_021461705.1 Cryptotis parvus
AACATTAAGGCATTTTTATAGGAGAAATTCCTTGTCTCTTAATGGTGTTTTTATATTGTATCACTGTATCACTGTCTTCCCATTGTTCATCGATTTGCTTCCAGTGGGCACTAGTAACATCTCCATAAGTCCTGTCACAAGCAAGTGTAACCCAAGGGCATCTGCTTGCTCCAGGGACAGGGAAGAGCCCCAAACCATTCTTCCAGGTCATGGAACTGAGGTCCATAATTGTTACTAGTTTTTGGCATAACAAGTAAATAAAACACGGGTAGCTTGCCAGGCTCTGCCGTGTAGGTGGTATAGTCTCAGTAGAAGGCTCTCATCTCGAGCATTTACTGATGAAACTTAAAAGGGGAAAGATCAGGTTTTTCTCTTGGATGGAGCTCTGAGGAACTATGGAGTCTGGATGTTGAGAATGACTGACTGCATGATGTGCGGTTTGCTCTGGCTTCTTGCTAGGCTTACTGGTATCAGTTAGAACCTGTCTAGAACTGTATACAATGTATAAATGTGAAAGATCTTGGGAAGGACCTTATCCTAAAATCAGCATTCTCTAAGAATATCATGCTGCCGCTTTGGCCGCAAGCCAGGAGCTGTATGGGTCTGGCATGGGTGGTGTCTCTCTTCCGGGGCAACTGGCATGGAGGCGGAGGAAAGGGCAGGGCCCAAAACTCCACTCCGAGTCTGGCCAGCGTGGTCTCTCCCCTGCACATGAGAGCAAACCCTTGGAGCAATGTTGGACTCGGCCAGGGGCTGGCCGAGCCCCTTACTGGGAGGAGTCAGCTCCATGGTTTGCTTCCACGTGGGCGGGCCGAGCAGCGCAGCTGTGGGTCTGAAGTGGATGGGTCTGGATCTCTTCCGGGGTTGCAGATTAGCTGTGAGTCTGGCTTGGGTGGAGTCTCTCTCTTCCGGTGCAACTAGGTATGGAGGTGGAGCGAAAGGGCAGGGTCAAAAACTCCACTCTAAGTCCAGCCAGCGTGGTCTCTCCCCTCACATGAGAGCAAACCCTTGGAGCAATGTTGTCCAGCCGGGGTTTGACCGAGCCTTACGGGAGGCTCAGCTCCATGGGTTTTATATTGATATACTTAAATTGTCATCAAGTTATGTTTTATGTACTAATTACAAACAGACTGCTTATTGTTTCTGAAAGTTGAAGTAACTCTCAGACATTTCACGGACCATTTGTGGAATATGTTGCCTTCTCTTGAGTAAGAATGTCATATTATTTTTTAACATTATTCTCAGCCATAATGCCACATTTTGATTTTCCATTTTTCAAAGTCATACAAGTCTACAAAATTCACTTGCAAAAAAACCAAACATCTTTCTTGGAAGATTTGGAAGGCACTGTAGGATTTCACAGTGCCTCTAAGCCATTATTTTGACATGTTATTATATATATTCCGTGGCTGTGATGAGTAAGAACTGAAGGAAGTCTGTTTTTCTTTCGGTCTCTGGGCAAATGTCAAGAAATAGCTGAAATTAAGCGGTATCAGGTTTCCATTATTAGCTTCACTGGGAATCTGAGGTTTACAATAATAGAACCTGTATGTTGGTTTCTTATTAATTTTAAAAGTGTGTTTTTAAGTTGCAGTAAATATAATGTGGAGATAGCTGAAGAAGAATTAAGTGTGAAATCAATGAATTAAAGGTAGGTCTATGTGTTAGACAACCATATTATTCTTTTATCTTTGTTCTTCTCCATCCTTTTTATATCAAGAACTATTTCCACTTTGGAAGGGATAGTGTTAAGCTCCTAACTTTTCAAAGAAAGGCAAGGTAGAAGAGATAGTACAGGGGATAAGGTACATATGTGCCTTTGCACGTGGTCAACCTAGTTTTGGTATCTGGCATCACAGGGTCACTTGAGCATTAATGGGTGCAATCCTGGAGATCCACCCACCCCACCATCAAGTACTGTTGTGTGGCCAGGTAATTGCCAGTGCTGCAGGACTCAAACACTACTGTGACTTCCAGACCTGACCAAGTGTGGGCCTCGGTACCCCTTGAGAGAGCTCCGAAAATCAAAAAAGGGTAGAAACAAAGAAGCTATGGCAATATTTGAGGAGTTTTATTAAGCGGAACGTGTTTGAAGGGATGCATTTTGGTGCGTATATGTGTATATACTATAGACAAATACATAAAAATAATAGTCTCGGTAAGCAACTTAATGATAATCACGAACATAATATCTGGACAGTATAAACTTTACCAATTAAGCATAAAGTAATTTGAATCACAGAACTATAATTTTAAGGTAATTATAAAAGAAAATTCAATTTTTATTTAGATTTTAATTAAAATTTATTGTTGGAAAATATTAGTTTTTTAATGTTTTTTCTTAACCTCATCTCAGTCCTTTGAAGCTATTGAATCATCACTCAGTGCAGGACAATTGGACACTCTAATACTCCTATAGATCTCATTTGTTAAGGAATCAGCCTGGGAGAGATGTTTGTCCATAATTCAAGGTTTCCAGCATCCAAGGTGATGAAGAATTTCTTATAACTTAGTATCTCCTTTGGCCAAGAAACCTTTGACACATTTGTTAAGTTTTAAATATGACAGGAGCCTACTGCTAGGCAGTCCTTCACAGAACTTGATAAAAACAATTTACAGGAATTTAGCAATGGAGCTTGACTTTTGCATCATTTAAAGATTACATGGTTTGAATAGCTATAATCACCTCAGACCAATTTACCAGTAAATGAGCTATATAAAATGAAGAATCATCTCAGGGGAATCAAACTGAAAACTTTCATAAGTAAGGTATTTGTTTGAGCTCTAACCTGGAAAATTTGACAACTTGGGCTACCACTCTTATGAGGTAAAGTAAAAAGGACAATGTTTTAACTAAAAGGGTAAAGAAGGGAACAGCACCAGGCCCAGACAAAGTCAGACCCGAACACCTGAAGAATCTGCCGTCGGTACTCATCAATACACTAGCTCGGCTCTTCACACGCTACCTGTCCGAATGCAAGGGTGCCCTCCCAATGGAAAACCAGCAGGACAGTTCTACTGTTCAAGAAGGAGACATTCCACGACATCGGCAACTACCGCCCCCATCTGCCTGTTGTCCGTCATCTACAAGCTGTTTACGAGTCATCCTGAACAGAATTAGCAGAACACTAGATGAAGGACAACCATGCGAGTAAAGCAGGTTTCCGGAAAGGATTCAGCACAATCGATCATATCCACATGGTAACCAAGCTCATTGAGGTTTTGTAGGGAGTACAAGATGCCTCTCCGTCTCACGCTTTCATTGATTTACAGAAAGCCTTTGATTCTGTGGAGACTGAAGCAGTCATCGAAGCCCTAGTCAAACAAGGCGTTCAAACCCAATACACCAAGATCATTCGTTGACCTGTATTACGGATTCACCACCAGGATCTCACCATTCTACAAAGAAGTGATCATTGATGTCAAAAGAGGGGTTCGACAAGGGTGATACCATTTCACCAAAACTCTTCAGCGCCACCCTCAAGAACATCATGAGACAATTAGAATGGGAAGGAATAGGAGTGAAGATAGATGGTCGGCAACTCACACCACCTCGGCCGCTGATGACATCGTTCTAATAACACCAAACATTAGCCAGCGACACAAATGCTGGCTGACTTTGACCGAGAATGTGGAAAGATAGGTCTACAGCTGAATCTGAAGTAAACTATGTTCATGAGAAATGAACTAGTTCCTGAGGCCCCATTCACTCTCAATGGAACAAACATCTCTGAATGCAGCAGTGACATCATTCTAATAACACCAAACATTAGCCAAGCGACACAAATGCTGGCTGACTTTGACCGAGAAAGTGGAAAGATAGGTCTACAGCTGAATCTGAAGAAAAACTATGTTCATGAGAAATGAACATAGTTCCTGAGCCCCATTCACTCTCAATGGAACAAACATCTCTGAATGCAGCAGCTATGTGTACCTAGGTCGAGAAGTCAACATGATGAAGCGACCTAAAACCTGAGCTGCGCAGGAGGAAGAGAGCGGCATGGAATGCCTTCAAAGGCATCGAAGAAATAGCTAAACGGACAAAGAACCTCCGGCTCTGGGCACATCTCTTTGACTCCACCCTTCTCCCTGCATTAATATACGCCTCAGAGACCTGGGCCCTACGAAAGCAGGATGAGGAATGCTATTTGGGTCTCCCAGAGAGGCATCGAAAGAGCTATGCTTGGAATATCACGCCTCACTCAAGTGAGTGAAGGAATCGGAGTTCTGACCTCCATCGTTATTCCAGAATCAGGGACGCTGTCTCGTTTGCCAAGGCTTCAAAAATCAGATGGGCTGGACATGTAATGCGATTTGGAGACAACCACTGGACTAGAGCCAAGTTACAGACTGGATCCCACGGGATGTCAAAAGATCACTGGCCGCCCACCTACAAGATGGTCAGACTTCCTTGTCAAGACCCTGCAGGAACGGTTTGAGGCTCTTCATATTCCTGAATCAACCAGATGCCATTGGGCTACATTGGCACGTGATAGGGTCTAATGGAAATGTTACTGGCGCCGCCGAGCAAATCAATGAATAACGGGATTCAAGTGATCAAGTGATCTATGAAAGTATTTTTTTCCAATTTGTTTCCTTTATTATTTGGCTGTTTTTGTTTTAATTGAAGCAGTGAGATTCATGGGAACTAAGTCTTAAGAACTTTTATTATGGGAACATAGGAAGGTGAAGAACATAAAGCATATATTAAGATTTTGGGGCCAGAGTGATAAACACAGTGGGTAGGGCGTTTGCCTTGAACACGGCTACCGAGTTCGATTCCCCAGCATCCCATGTGGTCCCCCAGATGCCTCAAACCCTCCAAGGAGCAATCCGAGTATAAACCAGGAGTAACTCTGAGCACAGACACACAGACACACACACATACATTTTGGTAACCTTTAAATTTAAATATCAGAACTACCATTGTTGTGTAGCTTACATTTTAATGTTTTTGGTTTTTTGAAATTCAGGGTTTACTCCTGGCTCCACTCAGAAATCACTCATGAGTGGGGGTTTTGGGGTCTTGGAATCACACTAGAGTCAGTCATGTGCAAGGCAAACACCTTACCTGCTGCACTATTGCTGGGTCCCAGTAGTTTACATTTAAAAACAAAATGTGAAAAGTTTGAAGCGCTTTAGGTTCCACTACGTTTTACAGGTAGACTTTACTGGATTCTATATGTAAAGCTGGTAATGCACATTTTTGATTTTTTGAATGATAAAGTTCTCTCTAATCTGCTAACAGTAAGAATAGTGCTACTATCATGCTCCTTTATAATTCTAGTTGTGTGTGCAAAAATAATTTCTAGTTTTCTGCTAGAATCATAAATCAATTCATATCCTTGGTATCGTTTCCTTGACTCTTCATTTTCGCGGCAGTTTGATAAGAATCAAACAGAATCCATAACAGTGTGTTTTATATCCTATATTAAAAATTCTGTGCTAGGGGCTGGAGCCATAGCCCAGTAGGTAGAGGCGTTTGCCTTGCGTGGCCGGCCCATGCCAGCCCCGAATCGATCCTGGCATCCCATATGGTCCCTCCAGCACCACCGGGAGTAATTCCTGAGTGCAGAGCCAGGAGAAAACCCTGAGCATTGCTGGGTGTGACCAATCACTGTATCACTGTCTTCCCATTCATCATCAATTTGCTCGAGCGGGCCCCAGTAATATCTCCATATGTCCTGCCTCATGCTAGTAGAGCCCAAGGGCATCTGCTTGCTCCAGGAACATAAAGAGCCTCAATCCATTCGGAATGAGGTCTATAATTGTTACTGGTATTTGGCATATCAAATATTAACACGGGTAGCTTGCCAGGCGCTCTGCCGTGCAGGTAGCATACTCTTGTAGTCATCTCTAAGTCCAGAATTTATTGATGAACTGGCGTGGCGCTAGCGGCTGCACGAGCGCTGTGATAGGCTGGTCTGCTGGGTGGGGGAGGTGACCCGAGAGAGAAGTCCGATGTGGAAAATGGAGGCCCTCATGGAGTGGGGGGTCGCTCTGGCTTGTTGCAAGGCTCTGCTGGGGTGGCGGGTCAGGGCTAGAACCTGCCATTCCTCCCTGGGCGCCTCGTGAGCAGCTGGGCACAGGGAGGCCAGTAGCAGCTCTGCCCCATGTCTGTAAGTCTCTGGACCAGCATACCTGAGCCGGAGTTAAAAGACTGCTGAGGTGGAATCCGATGAGCCGGGCTGTGATAGGCTGGTCTGCTGGGTGGAGTTCTGAAGAGAGAGAAGTCGGATGTGGAAAATGGAGGCCCCTCATGGAGTGGGGTGTGACCAAAGAAAAAAGGCCAGAAAAAAGAAAGAAATTCAGTGCTAGAAAGCTCAAAATTAAATTATAAATTAGAGAGACATATTGAAATGAAGAGATTCAAGGTGGCAGAGCAGTAGCCTCTTTTAAAAAATTCACTTCTTTCAAGCAACAACCTCCAGAAGATAATATTGAAACAATTTTAATTGAATGGCTCCACACATACTTATTATGAAATTTCTATGGACCTTTAAATCTAAATTTCTTAAATAATTATTAAGTAATAATTTACACACACACACACACACACACACGTACAGCAGATAGGACTCCTGATTTGCTCATCCCCAGTGCCCCAAATTAAAATGAATGTGTTCATATCAAATGCTTTATTAAAATATTAGCTGGAGTTTAAAAAGAAAAAACTGAAAGCATTATTTTCTGTTAAAATAACTAAAGTAGTGTGGCACTTCTGGAAGGATGAAATGCTGGATGATGCTGGGACTATCACTCAGTGGTAGAACATTTCCCTTATGTGTGTGGAACCTTGTATTTAATTACCCCAATTTTGGAGTAGAAGTGGTAAGGATTGACAAAAAGACTTATACAAGAAAACAGCCCTATTATATATTGTGACATTATTCAAGAAAGGCTTCAAAAAAAAAAATTTAAGAGGGTAGAAAAGGTGTTATCAATATTTATCTAAGAATAACTCTCAGTTTGAAAATTTGTAAATTAAAATCTTTGTGCCCCTTAACACATTCTAGTCAATAAATTACAAACAGAATAAAGTTGAAAATAAAATTTTACAGAATGCAAAAGGATATAGAACAATTTTTATCAAATTTCTGAACGTAAAGAACTTTTCTAAATTTCTCTACCTTCAAATTTTTGCTTCCAGAATTTTAAGCTCTTTCTGCTTGTATTTTTCTTCCAGAATTTTTATTTATTTATTTATTTATTTATTCATTTATTTATTTATTTATTTATCTATTTATTTTTTGCTTTTTGGGGTCACTCCTGGCATTGTCTCCAGGGGTTCATGCCTCCATTGAGGACTACATGGCAGTGCTCAGGGGGACCATATGGGATGCCGGGGATCGAACTTGGGTCCAACTGCGTTTTGTAAGGCAAACATCCTACCAGCTTGACTATAGCTCCGGCCCCTTCCAGAATTTTAAAACATTCATCCAGAATGTTTTTACCTTCTAACTTAAACAAATAGGCACTTCCTAAAAAATCAGGGATTTTTCCTGAAATTATATCAGATTGCTGAGGATAAAAACAAACATCGAAGTGAACTGAATGCCAAAGAATTATGAACATTCCTAAAAAATTCCTAAAACTAGCTTCCATTCCAGCAGGGTGAGTGTGAAACAGTAAAAAATATTCACAGCAGCAAGTGGGTTATAGTGATAGTCCAGAATTTCCAAGGGCCTGACCAGTATCACAAGGAAACAATTATCACTGAGTAAACAGGGCTCGTGGGCTCTACTAGCATGAGACAGGAAATATGGAGATGTTACGGGGCTCACTTGAGCAAATCGGTGATGAAAGGGGTGACAGTGAGTACTAACTAGAACTGTTTTCTAACTTTTTATAGACAATGCTTTATTTAACAAAATAATCCTGGCACTACGTTGCCTGCAACCTACTTAATATTTTTATACCTATGAGTGACATGGAGAGGTTATAAGTTCAAAGTCATATTAATGTATGGCACAGACTGTATTTGTTTTGGTAATGTTATTTTTTAACTTTAGGAACAATTACAGTTCTTTTCTGCTTCCTAGTAAATATTTAAAGTTTATTCATCAATATGGACTGATTGAGTTATTTACTGGTTGAATGAATCCAAATCATGAAGTATTTTTTCTACCTCCTCTAAAAAACCAAAATTCAATACATATTAATTTGAAATTCTAAGAGTATTGAAAAATTAGGATAAGTGGCTTATTTTATAGAACCAAAAAGCTTTTTTGGGTGCAGGTGCTAGGGTTTTGTACTAAAAAGTTTTTATGCTTAAAACATTGCTTATTTATTTTAGATTTATCCCATCTCTTCTCAAATAAAAATATAAGAAGTAATTTGTAAGCTAATTTAAATTCTATCAATAGTATATATAATTCTCCCTTTCCTCAGTGTGAAGACCTATACCAGATATACTGTTATGTAAATGAATTAGCACACTTCCAAGAACTAACTTCTAGTGATGTAGTGACTTTGAAGAAAAATTTAGAGAATGGGGATTTTTTTTTTTTTTTTTTTTTTTTTGGATCACACCCAGTGATGCTCAGAGTAACTTCTGGCTCTGGCCTTGGAATTACTCTGGAAGTTCTCAGGGACCATATGAGATCACGATCACGATCTTCCGTTGATCATCTACTTGCTAGAGTGGCCGTAATATCTCCATATGTCCTGTCTCATGCCAGTAGAGCCAGGGGCATCGGCTGCTACAGGAACATAAAGAGCCTCAACCATTATATTAGGTCATGGGAATGACCTAATATAATTGTTACTGAATTTGGCATATCAAATACAACACGAGAAGCTTGCCAGGCTTTTGCTGAGCGGAGGCAAGCTCTTTTAAACACCTCCAAATAAAGCATTTATTGATGAACCGTGCGGGGCTGTGCATGGGCTGGTCTGCTGAGTGGAGTTCCGAAGAGGGAAGTCCAAATGTGGGAAAATGGCGGCGCCCTGTGGGAGTGAGGGGGGGGTCTGGCTTGTTGTGAGGCTCTAACGAGTGGTGGGCCAACATCCATTTCACCTCGCATGGAACTCCACCCAGCAGACCAGCCCATCACAGCCCGGATCATCAACCACCCTGCGGCAGTTTTTCCTCAATCCGCCCCAGGTATGCTGGTCCAGGACTCTCAGACCATATGAAATGCCAGGAATCAAACCCAGGTCGGCCAAGTGCAAGCAAGGCAAATGGTCGTTGTGCTAATGCTCCAGTCCCAGAGTGGTATTTTTGGAGATAATCTTATGAATCTCTTTTGCCTCTCTTAAAATACCAGCTATCTTATCTCACCTACCACACAAATAAAACATGCACTTACGCTCTACAGTAATGATTATAACAGTTATGAACTGTAGAAACCTGCTTAACAGTCCTTTCCATTCTAAGTTTATAAGATCTACATTTTTGCATTACTTGGATGCTACCCCAAATTTTATCCTGTCAAATACATTTCCTAAGGGATTCTCAATAGAAGAGATGTTGCAAAAGGTCCTTTCAGAGGACCTTCCTGCCTCCGGGAATCCCCGTAAAATATTGCGGCGATCTCACAGGATGACATGCCAATTGTAACAGCAGAAATCTTGGACACTAAGAATCATTACCCCACATCTCTCTTCAAAAACTCTCTTTCTTTTAATGAGAAAATATAATTGAGTTTAAATGTTTTTTTTTATATTTTCCTATAAGAGCCAAGTTGTAATCTTGTCATCTGGCTCTTTGCCTTCTCTGGTTTTTCCTAAAATTTTGATTTAATCTCTCTCTGTTGGGCATTCTCTTTTGGTGATGTCTTAGAAGTCTTTTTTTTTTTTTTTCGCCTCCATTCTCTTTTTCGTAACTATTGATTATGACCTATAATGCATTTCTAAGCTTGGATGTCACATCACTGGCTAAGAGTACAGTTAAATAACTCAGAAATAAATGAGTCATTCTTTAATATAAAATTATCTATAGATAGTATCTATATAAAATAGTATCTAATTACTCTAAAATCTTCTCACTTAGAAGTCACAGTGTCACTTCAAAAGCCTAAAACCCTTAAAAACTAATTAAGTTTTTCTAATGCCATTCTGTGCATCATAGAGAGACATTAAGTGATTTTTACAGATAAGGCATTTTCCGTCATATTATTTTAGAGAAGAATAATGGAACAGGTAAAATGAATGTGAAGGGAAGGAGATAAGAACCCAGATCAGTTTCAAGTGCTGTCCGCCATCGCACCTCCAAGCGCATTTCTTTCCTGCAGTTTGACACTCTTACCTTACCCACTTCTGATCATTTCCACCTTTGGTGAAAAGTAGAAGCCCTAAGTGACAACAAATGCAGCCAGGAAAGACAGAACCTGGATAGTCATCTAATTTGGGATAAATAAGAAGGATGGCCCAAAAAACAGCAAAATCAAAGAAAATTAATTTCTAATTCAAAAGCAAAAAGAGTTAATGATTTTGAAAGCAAGTCCTACTTTATATCATTTGTCTGAATGATGTTTTTGAAATAACTAGAGTATACTTTTTTAAGATTTGTTCAGTATTTGAGCTTTCTGGAATATGTGCTCGATCTGTGTTGAAAAAGCAGAAATTTGAACACAAAATAGTCAATTAAGATATTTCATTTAAAAATTTTATTTTTTTGGCACCTATAAATAGGTACATTCCCCAAAAAGAGCAATACAGAGAAATTAACCATATTTTAATATTTATTTCTGTTCAACGATCCATCTTTGTGTTTGCTTTCTACAAATATTGTAAATTTATATATGAGTTCTCAACTCAAGATCAATACTTGAGTATTTTCAATGTGTTTTTAAGCATAACATAAGACATTGTAGAGGCAATTACGTTTTACTTTTATACCCCAAAGAAGCTCAGCAGTTATCTAGCTTCACCATTATTTTGTCAAAAAATGATAACTAAATGGCCACCTAAGTCATTAAAATTATAAAACTATCATAAGCCAGAGAGAAGTTAACATGTACAAAGTTAATATAAAATTAACAGTTATTCCAGTATACACTTATATGGGACTAAGCAAGAGTAAGTCAATAAAACAAATTTTATTAAAGGAATCACATCATTGGGAAAAGAAAAGAGTCATATCAAAAAACCGTAAGAAAATCTTAAAAAGTAAGATGAAAATAGCCTATGATTTTTAACCAAATATGCAGGGGCATACAGTCAGAGTTGACAACAATTCAGAATACATTTACCGTATTCCATCATACATTTGTGCACTACACCAGTTCAGCATTAGGTAGGGTCTGCAGGCGGGCTGAGTATTTCTCCTGTTTTTACATGAAACATGTAGATCCTGTATCATATCTAAGAACAGAATATTTATTGCTCTTTTATTGTTGGACAATTAGCAAACAATAGAAAATTATTTAGGGCCAGAACAACATAAGGCCATCTCTCAATACCTAAGAAAGCTAGAGGCAACAAAAAAATTGAATCATTCAAGAACTATTGAAGATCATGTATTGTCAAATGTGATCTATAAAACAGGTAGGGTTATCTTCAATGGATAAATGCCATTGTACTTAGAAAATTAGGGAATTCAATGCTTTTTTAACCAAAGTGGCACTCAGAAGCCTTTAAGATGGAACAATTACAAACTTGCACTTATTTGCATCACCTTGAACTAATAATCCAATAAATGACAAAAAAGACAAATAATGAAAACAGCATCATATAGCACAGCAGCCTTGTTTGACTTCCTCTGGATAAAATCTTCCAGTTTTCCCATAGTTTTTACCTAAAGAAATCCAGTTGTAGAATCAAATTGTAGATCCTATGTGAAAGAAAAACATATGATAGTTATTATGATATGTTACACAGGCACATTTATATTTTTTATTGATAGTTGTTTAGTCAATTCCAGGAATTTCTGTTTTTAATTGGATTGATCAAACTTTATCCATGCAACCAGTAATTTTTAATGAAGAAAAATATCATCATTATCCTAAAATCATTATTATCCGATCATTTCCTTTAGCCTAGATGTAATTCAAAATCTTACACACTATTTTAAGTCTCATTTCTATTACAGAGTTTAAAAAAAGTAACAACAAAAAAAGGAAAAAGGTAAGTTTGTCTCTATAATGCAGGTTTCTCCCCCATTTTTGCTGAAGCATTTGCTTTACAAAATTAAAAGGTTAACTGCACCTAGTATAACCAGTTTGGCCAAAATTTAATATGATAGAGAAGTTATAGGTATGAATGTCTAAGACCATTTATTTTCCTCTCAAAGACTTACAGGAAGCAGAATCTACTAAAAGTTACCAAAATATCATACAAGTAGTAAATGGAGTAAGAACAAAACTACGGATGTGAGAAATTATAATGTAAAAACACAGCTGAAAAAGTCTTGATATTAGAGAGGACTAACCGTCCTCTATGTGCTAGTATAGTCTAAAGTTAAAAATGTATTCCACAGAATTACAACATTCCCAGGACATTTAAAGGTCCTGGCACCCCCGGTTTCTAGTAGTATAAAGTCAGATCTACAGTTATTTATCAAATTTATCCACTGGAATCATATAGGAGTACTTTTCAAAATCTGCATACCCAGCTCCCTCTTTAAAAATTAAAAATCTGGAGGCCAGAGTGATAGTCCAGCTGGTAGGACATTTACTGCCTTGCGCGGCGGAAGACTAACAAAACATGGTTTTGTTATATGCAGATATAAAAAATTCTCAGGTGTTAGTATGTTCAAATCTCGTGATGCATTCAGAAGTGATCACGAGATCATGTAAAAGGCACAGGTTTATAGCAAAGAGTGAAAGACATTTAATTTCTGGATATAAGATGCTTCTTGCTTATTTGTATTCTTAAATTACTTAGTAGGTAGAGTACTCTAAGAATACTAAGAATCTAAGTATTCTTAGGGTTTAGTAGGTAAGTACTCTAAGAATACTCAAAGAATAATTGTTTTTAAGTTTCCAAGCAGTACTTGCCTCAAACACGTATTACAAATGCAGAACTACTTCCTCCTGGATATTCTTAGGGTAAGTGAGTATTAAGGCAAGCTAAAAGTAGCAAAGTAAACTTCATAGTTACTTTAGACCCAGCTAGGCTTAGATGCATGGAAATCCAACACTAATGATCTCTGGAATAATTTCAAAATGAGTAAATCTGTAATCATTATCACTTACCATATCAGCTAACAATTTATTTTGAGTTTTAACTTCATGGCACCTATTTCAATGAAAGCTATAACAAAGGAAGTATATTATTAGTCACATGAAATATTATAGAATAAAAATATACCATTATAAAAATGTTTTCTCAAAAATTGCATTACACAAATGTGCTTTTTTAAAACACTCAAGCTTTTGAAACTAGAGTTTCAAACAACTCCTAGCTTTGTCTCCTTAACTCACTATGATGACTGTATCTTAACGTTCAATATTATCTTTTTTAAATTTAAGTTTATGGCTTAAGGTTTTGATTTATAGTCTTTTATCACAAATATTTTTGCTTTATTAATCATATAGTAATATAATATTGACATTATATTAGGCATAACAATTAAATACATTTATTTACTGTTTCACAAATAAAATATTTGTATTTTTATCTAATTTCTTTAGATTTAAAAATATATACTATTATATTAAAAAAGTATGTTAGTATTATCATCCTGAAACAATGAAGCAAAGGCTGGAGTACAGAAGAAACAATATGAGTAAACATGACTGACTCTTATTTAAGCTAAAACCTATTTATAAAAGTCATATGACTGTAAAATTCACCGAAATGCCTCATTTTCAAAATATTAAAATGGAAAAAATCAGCTACCTATTAATAAATCTGACAAACTGTTAGAGAAACACTGTCTCAAATTAATTTAGCCAGAAAGAATACAGATAACACATCACTTATATCCCACTTGTTTCACTTGTCTTCCCACATTTATCATCGATTTGCTCATCTATGATTTAGTAACATCTCCATATGTCCTCTAATGCTAGTAGGCCCGGGGCATCTGCTCAGGAACATAAACAGCCTAAAATCATTCCATCACGTCATAGGAATGGGAGTCTATAATTGTTACTGGTATTTGGCATATCTTCAAATAAGACGGGTAGCTTGCCAGGCTCTACCGTCTGCGGGTGGCATAATACACTTGTAGTCACCGCTGATCTCCAGCATTTATTGATAGATTCCACTTGCTGACCCGCAGAGCCTGGGTATGATCAGACTCTTCTGCTGGATGGAGTTCAGAAGAGAGAGTCTGGATGTGGAAAATGGCTGCCCTCATGGATAACATCAGATACAACAACAATACTAAGTACTATACAGAAAATATGAAAGGCTTTGTTCCAAATTTGGCAATCCACAAAGAATAAATCAACTGTATTCTTGATAGACCAAATTTCTACTATTTTCTAGAACTGCTCTGAAAGAAATTTTCAGAGCATCACAGCTTTCTTCATTATTGTTAATTCACTCCTTTTGATTTAATATGGCGTTGAAAATGAGTACGCAGTTTTCAGAATGGGTATTTCAGGCTGAACACAATCAATTTTACTAAGGTAAACAAAATACAAAATTAAAGTTCTGGCAACATGAGATCCTATCGAATGCTCTTTAAAGTATAGCATGATTTATAATAATGCAAAATCATTAACATCATCTTTTTTTATAATTTCCTTTATAATAGCACATCACAATTCAATACTTACTAGTAATAAACATAAAACTTGACTAACCTGAGGTACAAGGGGAGAGAATAAAGATTGAAATCTAAAATATATGCAGCTTATATCTTTTTATTTGTATCACGGTGGTATAATAAAATACTTAAAAAAAGAAAAGGAATAAAGTCATTAAAGTTAAAAAAATAAAATAAAAAATATATGCAGCTTAGAGGAGGAGAAAAAGAAGAAATGAGAAAAGGGCTTCTTGGGTGTGATATTACTATAATGTACCTTTGATCTAACAACGAAAATAAGCCGAGGTTGAAAATAATCAAATGTATCGTAATACCTTTTGGTTGGTCACATTTTCTAGACATCTACTTTAAATCATGGTCTACAAAACTGTGAGTGCAATTTGACCTCAAAGAACTATATACCATTTTGATAAATGAATTTTCTGATGGCTATTCAAGTAAGTAGTGTATAGTACCACCATGTATGTGCACATAAATACACCAAATTTAAAATTTTAGCATCTTTTATGTACCTACGGATTTTATAACGTGACTTTGTTTCTCAGACTTTCCGTGGAGTCTGTCATTTTCTTCTTCACAGGCACTGTACCCACTATTAGAGATAGCCGTAGTTTCCATAGTTGCCAGGAGGCATACCGTCACCTGCCAGAATCAGAGGCACACCCACAGTTGTAACAACAAAAATAGAAGGCACTTTTGAAACCTTGACTGGAAGAACTGAAAAGACCCTGGGCGCACGGACCATGTATGTCTCTGATATTCAATCAAATAAACTTTTAAAATTAATAATCAAAGATCAGATCAATTATCCACAAGTCTCTTAAGCTTAAATCCCACTTATTTCAATATGCCCTGAATAACTGATTATTGGCTATCCACAAACACGAGGAAATAGGCACCAATACACAATGTTGCAGGACACGGCTCGGCTCAAACACCTATGTCTTCTAAAGACCTGTACAAAATTATTAGCACATCCGATGTTTGTCCTTCTTCTGGCATCCTTAAACTCAACATTTATATTTCCCAGTATTACAGAGCAGGTTAAAAAATATTACATATATGTATATATGTATATATACATACACATATATATTCACGTATACATGTATCTATATACACATATCACGATAATATACATATACATATATACATCCACGTGAATATATGTATATACATATATATATCAATATTTTATAACCTGTATATGTATATAGCATATATACACGGTATATATGTATATATATATATACACATATACGTGAATACATATGTATATATACATATATATATGTATAACATCAACTATAAGTGAAGCTTATGATGTGAGGAGAGGAAAAGCTGGCAGGCAGGATACATAGATCGCGACAGAGGAGAATACGTAGGGCGGAGCGATGGCGCACAACAGGTATGGCGTTTGCACCGCACGCAGCCACCGGGTTGATCCGGGCATCCCATATGGTCCCAGTACTGCCAGGAGAGTAATTCCAGGCGCGAAGCCAGGAGTAATTCCTGAGCATTGCAGTGTGACTAAAAGCGAAAACAAAACAGAGGGAGGGGATGCGTGGAACTTGGAAAGGCATCACTACTAGGCCCACTGAGGAGATGGATTGATTGTTCTTCTTAAATACTTCAGCAATTACCATGTGCCACTGTTCCCAGGTGCTACTTGTATGCACCTTAGCTCCATGAGCAGCACTGAGAACAGAAATACACTTTCCATTTTCCTAATATAACTACTTATGCCAATTCATCAGCTGGGTGATGTCTGAACTGTGAAAACATATAGAAATGTGTGCTATGCATTAGGAGAAGACAAACACATCATTTGAGAATTTGTTTAACACGGTGAGGAGTTCTCGGGGTCACAGGAACCACGAGAGCAACTGTGATGACAGTGGTGGAAAGGCTATATAATAGAGAAGTGCCAGAGGGGTCAGTTTAGGGCCTCAGTGTAGAGGACATGCTATAGCCACCCCGATGGATTCCCCAGACACTCATGCTGAAAGTAACTTGAAATCACTAACTTGCTTAGTAAAATAGACTTTGTTGAATAATGATTATCTGGGGAGATAAATAGTAAGGAGAAGGATAAAGATTATTGGGAATAAAATAATCCTGGTGGGGCTGTAGTTTCAACTGTAACGGTTTTAGTCCTCTGTAAGTGAGATTTTTTTTCTAAGAGTGGACCATAGGACAGTAGATAGTTGGATTATTTGACCAAGAACTGGTGTTGGAGATCAACAGTGCTGCAGTTGTGCATGAAATTAGTCCCAAGACTGATACTGCTCGCTAACAAATACATAGCTCAAGAGGAATAGACTGGACAGGATTAAAAAGCAGATTCAATAGCAGTGTGAATTTACAGGGACAGGGGTGAGGACAGAGAAATCAATGGTTTCTTTAAGTTCCAAAGAGGAGAAGTAGTAACAGTGAACTTCAGCAATAGGCATGGCTGAGATGTGAAAAGGAAGCTTTTTAAAAAACATGCTTTATTGAGGCCAGAGCTTGCGGCAGAGCCTGTAGCTCCCATGTCCCACTATTATTATTATGCCAAATACCAGAAAGCAATTATAGACCTCATTCCCCGAAGCCTGGTGGAATGGTTTGGCTCTTTATGTTTCCTGGAGCAACCAGAAGCCCTTGGGCTCTACTAGCATCATGACAGGACATATGGAGATGTTACTGGTCCTAATTAGAAGACAAATGGATGATCAATGGGGAAGACAAGTGATACAAGTGATTGAGGCCAGAGGGAACCGTACAGCAGGCAATGTTCTTGCCTTGCCCACAGCCAACTGGGATAAATTCATTGGCATCCCGCCAGACAACCATGAGCGGTGATCCTGCATGCATAGCAAGGAGTAAACCTAGGCAACGCAAGAACTTAAGCTCGAAGAAAGTAGAAAACAAGTAAACAGACCAAACAAAATAAACAGGTGCTTTCCATAGCGTGTGCTGGTCATGGGCTCCCCAAGCTACACCTTGTGCTGGAGTGGGATTAGGATGTATTGCTCACGCCAGGCCTAGCACATGTTTCTTGCTGTGTCTCCCACTTGAACTATAAGCCCTAGCCCAGAATAAAAGCTCTTTTAGAGAACCTTCAAATCTCACTTTCCTATAAAAGCAAAACTCCTGCTCTGGCCACATAGTATTAACATTGCACTTAGACTCGAATTCCAAGGGCACAAAACTGTGCTGTTCATGGATCTAAATGCCTCAGAAACACACACCCAAGGTCATGCGATGTTTATAAGTGAATCAACTGATGAATGATCTGAGATTCAGTATTACTAATGAATCGCATACTTTTTGCCCAGAACAGAATGAGCTCTGACCCCGACGCTCAGACTTCCATACTGCCACCTGCTAGGGCACATACAACGATCTTGCCATCACAAAACCACAGTAAACCGTTTAATAATAGTTCTTTCAGATGGGAAGTTGCATTTGTCCTAACTTCCCTCCACTACCTTTTATTATCCACAAAGTTTTCCCAGTGAGTCACTACAGAAGGTATTCTCACCACCCCAAAGTTAAAATACCAATAAAACAGCATCCTTTCTTTGTTAGTTCACTTAAATCTTTCTTCACCAATCTTCTACTTCTTTTTTAGTGAGTTTCTATCAATACACAGTCAAATCATGACCAAGAGGTGTGAAGTGGCATCTTATCTATCACTATTTAATGCAACCTGGGTTCAGGTCAATTGTAGTAAACAACATTTGATAATACTATACCTCTCTCACAGAAATTCTACTTTCACTGGTTTGAGGTCCAGAGTGACAATGTGGTTAAGCCTCTTCAAGCCAATCAACTAGTATCCAGAGGCTAGCAACAAATCTCTTTTCTCATCTCTTTTCTTGCAGCCTTCAATATGTAGTTGCATAGAAAAGTTCTAAAGAGGATAAAGGTCCAGTTATAAGATCAACCTATTCTTAAACTGTGGAGTCCACCATAAAACTGAATGAGGGTTATCAATTTGGCAGCAGTAAATCTGCCCGGGGGTACTAGGATGAGAAAATATAGTTACATGCAATCTACAAAATAAATATTTCCACATTAATATTCCCCTAATCCTACCCCCAAAGCACATTTCTCTGTTTGAAATGCGTCCCACAAGGAAAAAGTTTAGTCCTGCTATAATATGGTTCTACACTCCCCCTTCTAACAAGCCACTTTACAATCATATCCTTTCAGCCTATCATTTTACAGTCTGGTCAGCCAATCAGGAATGAGACACAATGACCTCCTTCCAATAGAATTTACCTCTCCTGATTCTGTAGTTCTAGTTCTGGTTCAGGATTTATACCAAGTTGCACAAAGTTTTTATTCCACCCAAGCTTTTTCTCTGAAATACTGAGACATTGATGATCTCTGCAAAACACAGGGTTTTGAAACATGAATACTACCTTGCACCATATTTTTCTGCATATATTTATTTATTTTCCAACTTCAGTCATAATTTCGGGAAGAACAAATGGGGTCACAATTCACCATATACTGAGTTTTCTCAAGAGCATGATATCTCAAGACCTTGCTAATGATAAAGAAGAAAAACATTTGGTCATATGTTTCCAGTTACTATGCTTGCTCAAGAGTTACTATTTTCTTAAGCTTATCTACATATTCCTATACCCAAATATTCATGAAAGTCCTCAAAAGTCACTTTTCACATTACAGTCTGCTGGTGGAGGAGTCTACAGATATTTGCAACTCCACAACTCTAAAGGAGGACGAAGCATGTAAAATGTTTTCCGTTTCTTCTTCCGTCTTTAATCAGAAGTAGCTTTTCCAAATACTTCTTAATTTTTTCTCACACTGACGAATAAGTCTACGCCAAAAACTCTCCTACCAGCCTGAAAACTGAAGAGTGAGTTTTTGTGGCCAGAATTAAAAGTTCCTGTGTCCTGGCCAGGCCAAAGGCCAAGAACAAACATCAGAATACCAAGACTTGTGACATTGCCTACTGTCTAAACAATGGAACAAAATTTAGATAAGACATGTTTGTGTGGAAAATGGCCTTTAATCCTGATGTATGCATACCTGCACTTTAGGAGAGGAATGAGTGTGGACATTTACCTTTATAGCATTATTACTATATAACACGATTTCATATACAACGCGCACTGCAGATTAAACTACGGAAGAAACTCAAGACTGGAGTCAGTTAAGAAAACACACACACACACACACACACACACACACACGATGACAAAGCTGGGGCTTTGGAAGCAGCAGTTTCCACAGTACGTTCAATGTAATAATACTAAAAGTAAACCCCAGAAACCCTCGACTCAGGGTGGCATCTTTTTGTCCACACTAAGTCCCTGTCGCTCCTCTACAACCTCTGGTAAATTAACTGGGGTCTGAACAAAACTTAAGAAACCACAAGGACGTAGGGCAAATGGAACGACTTGCTGCCGCTTCATGAAAGCCACCTCGAAACACTGAGTTTTCTGGCTAAGTTTGAGTGAGGCAGGTAACATCCCGTCCCGGCCACAGGCATGAACGACCTAGGGCGGTACTTGGACCCTGGGGCCTCCTCTTGCAGGCCTGCGCGCCTGTCACCTTGCCAGCAGAGGAAATAGGCGCGGGCGGAAGGGTAGGTAGAGGCGGACCACCCGGACGTCTTCGAGCTGCCAGGTCCCGGAGAAACACCAAGACTTTCCTGAAGCGCCGACATCCAGTAGGCTAAACATCAGCGCAGGCTGATGGCGCTCATCCAGACCTTGATACCGTAGAGCCTGCTGGGAGCATTCTCTTAGAAGTAGTTCACGGCGGACGCAGCGCGCGTGGCAGGGAGTGTGGCTTTAATGTACTGCCCCAGTCAGCCCACGGGTTTTCGGATTAGAAACAGGATTCTTCAATGGCAAAGACTCGCAAAGTTAGGATTCTGGCTGACCTCCGCTCAGCTCCCGTATTTACAAAAGCCGGTGCTTTCAAATTTCTGGGACAGGATTCAAGCCCGTCCCTTCCAATCCACCAGAATATTGTTGATTTGTGAATCTGATTACTCCTCTTACCAGGCTCTCAGAGTAGTTTAAAGGCAGCTTTATCCAAGTTTCTGCCTTTTATAAGTATCCTGAAATTCACAAAGACAATAACATTGCAGGGTCACAAATCACCCACTGCCAGAGAAAACTAGGTCCCTTGAAATGGGACGAGTACTTCTATAAGAGCAGCTGGGGAAGGAAGGGAAGGGGCATCTTTCAGGCTCTAGATTTAGTTCTTTGCTAATAGAGGTGTCTGCTCCTTTGCAAAGACTCATAAAACATAATATGGTCCTTGCAATATAAATTATAAAACAAATATTTATATATATATTTCTATAAAATGTAAAACATAAATATGGTTAGTGCTTGCGAAGAAACACACATGTAACTGGAAGAGAATTAAATCTAACTTTCTGCCTTTGTGCCTTTTGTTTTGGGGATCACACCTGGCAGGACTAAAGGGGATCATAGCAGTGATCCGGAACCGACTATTTGAGTTACTGCATCAGCCAAGAAGTGGACTTTTTTTTTTTTTTAACTGACAGGAAGGATGCCGAAATATTTTCACCAGTTAAAGAGTTTAAAGATTATGCTGGTTATTTGTGGCATGGTGCTTTGCTAGATAGAGATCTTCATTTTGGAAATAGAATACACTAGATTTCTTTCTGTACTGAAGATTAAATAGACTAACTTTTAAAAACAACAGAAACTGATACAAAATGCTCAAGCAGCCCAGGTTGGTATTTTTTTGGCCCTCCTTCCTGAAAAGATAATCTCTACTCATCTATTTCTCTCTTGGCCTTATTCTCTTTAAAAAAACATGACAATAAATATAAATGGGACAAACAAGCTTAATCTAAAAGCATTTTTGAGAAAAACTCTGCTTGTAAATAATCGCCACCTCACTGAAAGCAGTAGAATTTTAAGAATTAGGTCAAGTACAAATATTGCAAATAAACATGAAGGCGGCCAAGAAAAATGATAGATAGTCTTTCGCCCCAAAGAAGTTTTGTTTTTCTGAAGAGCCATGAGTTACAAAATTATTCATGATGAGTCTTAGACATACTTTACTCCAATGGCCTTCAAGCCATCAATATTTTCTTTTCCCCACCAGTGTTCTCAGGTTCCCTCTCCACCATCCCCTAACCACCATCTTGATTAGGACATTTTTATGTTTGCTTGTTAGACTTTGTCTGGATCTCCCGTTTCACTGCTGTGGACTCTGCTTTGGATATTTGGCTCTGTCACTCCTTCGCACCACACAGTACTGGATCCCTTGGTTCCTTGCCACCTCTTGATACATCTACCTCCTTTCCTGCCTTCCATTTCTTTCCTTCTCTGTCCTTTTCCATATACTATGGGGCCAAGGGTAGTAATACACCCTTTCAAAGATTGCGTTCCATTATCCAGTTATTTTATATCCCTCATATGAGATTTCCTGTGTTTGTCCTTTTTCTGACTGACTTTAACAAGATCTCTTCCAGTTGCATTCAAGTTTGCAGTGAATGACATGATGGTTTATTACAGTTGTGTAGTATTGCATTGTGTGTCTGTGTAACTTCGCGATCCACATATCTATAGCTGAATATTTATGTTGATTTTTAAATTTAATTGGTGGTAGTATCTCTGTAAAAGAGGCACGCCTTGAACTAGGGGGTAAGGCATCATCTTAAAGTCTCTGTCTTTCTACGAAACTAATTCTTTTTTTTTTTTTTTTTGCTTTTGGAGTCACACCCAGTGACACACCGGGGTTACTCCTGGAAACTCTTTTCTCAGGAATTACTCTTGGCGGTGCTTGGGAGATGTAAAATTTCAGTTTCAAACCCAGGTTGGCCGCGAGAAGCAAGACAAATGCCCCTACATTCTGTGATATTGCTCCGGCCCCATCATGAACCCTAATTTTTTAAAGCTTTTAATTTATTTATTATTATTATTATTATTATTTTTTGTAGCGCTGGGTCACGCAGCGGTAGTCAGGGGGCTACTCTTGGCTCTGCACTCCAGGAATTACTCCTGGTGGTGCTCGGGGAACCATATGGGATGCCGAGGATCAAAATCCCAAGGCCTGCATAGGCGGCCACGTGCAAAGGCAAGCGACCTACCCGCTGGGCTTTCGCTCCGGCCCCCATGAACTTAATTTTAAAAATTAAAACTTAAGTTTAGCAAAGTAGACCTTTATATGAACTGGTTTTCTCAAATACCCTGCTTGTTGCAAGGTTAGGTAGTATGAATATAAATATAGTGAGAAAGGGAAAGAAATATTCAGCAATAAAGAGTACCAGCACTGTAATTGAAGACTAGTAAATTTATTTTGTATTGTGTGAACCGCAAAATCCAAATGGTTGTTGCTCCCTGTTGCTGGTCTCTCTTCGCTTGATCCCGATCACTTGAATCCTGTTATTCATTGGATTTGCTCGGGCACCAATAATATTTCCATTTGACCCTATCACATGCCAAACCAGCCCAATGGCATCTGGTTGCTTCACTTGGGAATACCAAGAGCACCGTCGGGTGCCAGTCGAAGTCTTGACCAAGAAGTCTGACCATCTTGTAGGTGGGCGGCCACGTGATCTTTATCCGTGGAATCTAGTCAGTAATAGCTCTAGTCCGGCAGTCGTCTCCAAGTACGCATTACATGCTCCAGCCCATCTGATTTTTGATGCCTTGGCAAGCGAGACAACCGTCCCTTATTTTGGAATATGCGCGATGGAGGTCCAGGCTCGAATTACTTCTCTCACTTAGGTGAGGCGGCGTGATATTCAAGCTTTTAAGCTCTTTTGATTTCTCTGGGAGACCGAATAGCATTCTCGTCCTGTTTTCTTAGGGCCCAGGTCTCTGAGGCGTATATTAATGCAGAGAAGAGCGGTAGGTCGAAGAGATGTGCCCGGGCCAGAGGTTCTTTGTCCTTTTAGCTATTTCTTCAATGCTTCTGAAGGCATTCCACATGCCACTCTCTTCCTCCTGCACAACTCAGGTTTAGGTCGTTTCATCATGTTGACTTCTCGACCTAGGTAAACATAACTAGCTGCATTCAGAGATGTCTGTTCCATTACCAAGGAGCGGAATGGGGCCTCTGAACTGGATTCATTTTTCATGAACTGGTCTCATATTAATAAGATTCTTCATTTTAAAATAAGTTTATATACAAACAATAGACCCAGATTTAGGGCCAGAGAGGACAACAAGAATGAATGGGGTCAGAGTGATGAGTCCAACAGGTAGAGGCGTTTGCCTTTTCTTGATTGGCCAGGTTCAATTCCTTGGCATTCCATATGGTCCCAAGCACTGCCTGAGTTCAGAGCTGGGGTAGCCTCTCAGGCATTGCTGGAGTGTAACCCCCTCCTCAAAAAATGAAGCTCTTTCTTGCTTTGTTTTTGTAAGACTTAGCTGTATGCCCATATCCTGGGCCACCTGCCAGAACGATCCTGAGCAGAGTCAGGTATAAGCCCTGAGCACATTGAATGTGACCCAAAACCAAACAATAAAGTGGAGTTAGTGCCATATAAAAGTAATTGTTAAATATATGGCTAAATATTTAACATAGAAGAGGAGGCGCTTTACATTTTATCAATTTAAAGATAAGAGGAAGTGCTTTATTTATCTACCTGCTATTTTCTCTTTTAAAATTAAATTTCTAACTTTTTTCTTACTGAATAAAAAACCAGTAAACCTCTTACTTGTAGATAAATAAATTTTAAACTTTTCTCCTTAAGATAAGATATGATTTCATAAAACATTTTCATCATTAGTCTCTATGAAAGTAAAAAATGACTTAAAATAATATTGTATAGCCCTTGTAGTAGTTACAAGTGAAATTATAAGCAAGTGTCTGAATTTTGATGCAAATTTAGAAAATATACTTTTCCTGTCCATCTGCTTCCTGTCCATTTTTGTCACTGCCATTTCCTGATCCAATTTACAATCCAATCCAGGAGGAAAAGACAACTTGATCTAAAAAAAGCTCAATAAAGCATTAACAATTTTCCAGCCATGTGACAAATTTCCTTCATCAAGCAACTGTTCAAACTGTCAGAAAGTATAAACTAAAAGTAACCATCGATAGAACAAGAAGTCTGTTTTAAATGGTTTCCTCTCAGATACAAGTAGTTAATGGGCCACACAGTAATACAAAAATTCTCATTGAGTTGGTGTTCACTTTCTGGAAAAAACGAATTTTCTACCTTGCAGGGTGAGTTAGTTACTATAAACCCCAGAGTGGCCAGGATAGCAGACAGAGCCTTTCTTATTTGTGCCTTCAAGATGTTTCATTCTTCCAACCAATCCTGATTCCTGGAAAATGGTTCCTTTCTTCCAAGTAAGTTTATCCAAACTTTGATCTTCTTAAATATCTAGATGCCCAGAGTAGGCAAAATTTCAGCAGGCCAAGTACAGAGACTGTCCATTTAATACTACCACCCCAGAGACATCTTTGATATTTCTAAGACATCATTTTGATTAAAAAATTTAAGTTGAATTTCAATTGCCAACAAAACATTGGTGTGGTATGTTTTGAAGGCTCTGCACATTACTAATTTTCAATGCTAATTTAGTCAAGTTGAGTAGTCATTTTATTTCAATAGCATTTATTATTTAAAGAGAGCTATTGAATTATATTGATGCATTCAAAATACCGAAGGAAAATGAAATATATAACTTAGTTTTATGGCGCGCAGATAGACATATTGACAGTCATGATTATATTTTCATTTCCTTACTGAAGCTGTTTTTTGCAATGGTGTGATTTGTTATGTATAAATGAGAAATGAAACATTTCAATAAATTGTTCATGGATGACCAATTGCTGTCAGGGTTTTGTTTTTTTTTCTTTTATTTGGTTTATTTACAGAAGACATCCACCCTAATTTTCTGGTTTTATAAAATACAGCAGCATCACTTATTTGGAAGACGTGTCACATATGAATTGGAGTTATTTTTACTTCAGTTTATTGACAAACTTTCTGGCCAGAGTTCAGGTCGAATTTTGTACCTGTATTTAATTAGTAAGGCCCACTCTTAATTGAGAAGGTAAAATTTTTAGCCCTGATTTCTATTTTCTTAAAAAATTTTTAATGTATCAGAATACTGAAGGAGCATTAAAAGAATTGAGTCGGTTACAAAGAATCATTGTTATTTGTCACACCTACATTCCGGATCCAAATCAAACCCTGGAATTTCCATTAAAACTTATTTGTGATTTCAGTAACTAATTCTGCCCTGATTTGTATTGACTTCCTCTTCTTGATTAGCCTTATGAGGTCAGCCCCACTTATGTCAAAGGGTCACAATTTTTACTAGAACATATAATGTAAGCTAAATGCTTGCAAAGATGACAATGCAGTTCATTGGAGGAGAGGTTATTTTGCCTGATAAATGACCTAGTTCAATAGTATATTATCTATTTAAGATAAGTTTGTTC
Source organism: Cryptotis parvus (assembly GCA_021461705.1). Taxonomy (NCBI): domain Eukaryota; kingdom Metazoa; phylum Chordata; class Mammalia; order Eulipotyphla; family Soricidae; genus Cryptotis; species Cryptotis parvus. The sequence goes on from JAJIBD010030784.1 coordinate 26,075, forward strand.
ATCATACACAATAAATTTGAGAGTGTATATAGATATAATATGAAAGGTAAAATTTAATTTTGGAGGCTGTATGTATTATTAGTATAGAAAAAGAATTTTTAAACAAAACATTACAAAATGTTAACTAAAGAAAATTTGACCAGCTGCATCATATTAAAAATAAGGCATTGGTTTATTAAAAAAAAAACACACTAGGAGGCTGAAAAGACTGGGGCCGGAGATAGTCCTTTTTTGGCTGGTAGGGCTTTTTGCCTTGCGCAGCCCACCGGGTTCAGTCCCTGCTATGGTGTCCTAAAATAATTTCTGAGTAGAGCCAGGAAGTAAACCCTGAGCATTGCTGGGTGTGACCGAAAAAGCCAAAAAAAAAAAAAAGAAGACAAATCACAGAATGGCAAAAAAAATATATTTTCAATACGTAAATACAAGAAGAGGACTTTTGTTTAAAACAAAATGCCCCACCCAAAAGGTAAGACTAAAGTCATGGGAAAATGAACAAAAATTTCGAAACTTTCCACATAAGAAATACTCAAGTCAATATAAATTTGAAGTTGTTGTTCAATATAGGCATCAAAAAGTGAATAACGACTGCAATATGCAATTCAAGTATATGAAATATAAGAAATGCCAAGACTCTAACATATCTTTCTGGGTGTAGAAATTGGTATCACAAACTAGGGTTATGATTTGACAAAATACAGTAAAGGATTGAAATACATCTCTGATCCATCACTACTCTTCCTAAGCTATTACAAAAAAATTTATGCATATACAATAATATGAAAGATGATTTATAATTGTGTGGTGCATAAAAAGTACAAAGCAGAATACAATGCTGTTGTCCCATCAGGCAGAAAAGACAGCAACTAAACTCTATAAATGTGTATAGAATTTGCTACCCAGTGAAACTTATAAAACTAGCCTGTAGCATTAATATTCAGTGCAATAAACAAGATGGAAATGAATGCACGTGGAATGTATGATTTAGTCTTTTCAAGAAAACTAGTTAAACTCTGGAGATGTAGTGCAGTGGGTAGGATGCTTAGCAAGACACTGATGGACCTGGGTTCCATTCCTGCCATAGTATATGGTCCCTAAGCTCTGCCATAATCCTGAACACAAAGGAGAGTCAGGAGAAGTGAGAAGCCCTGAGCAATGTGGGATGTGGCCAACATCCCACAAAAACAAAACCACCTGGAAAAACTATATCTACGTGTTAAAAGTCAGTAAATAGATTTTAAGAATGACTAAGAGTAGCAAAGGAGGGGAATTTCTGGAACGCTAATACTATAAACATTTATTTTTGTATATTGGGGTATATTACAAGAGATGTTAGCTTTATGAATGCAATAAGTTGAATTTATAATTTGCATATATTTTATTGCATGTGTATTACTATTAAACAAATTTTACTAGAATGGTGTTGCAAGGACTCCTCAAGAGCCTAACATCTGCTCTGGAATTGCCTCCTGCCGTCATACCGTAGATAAGGGGGTAGTCAAAATGTGGCAGTTTATCTGACCATGTATTCTATGCTAGTTGACATAAATATTCTCTCATGCTGCCACAATCTCATCTTGGGACTAGCTAGATCTTATCAGCTTGTTTTACAAGCCACATTGGATCTCTAAATAATTAGACCAGAAATGCTGTTTGCCTCCAGAAGCAAGCAAGCATGGCTCTGATAACTTAAAGGCAACTAAAATAAAAACAACAACTGTGAAAGTGAAGCGAAGAGACTTATGAGAGCTTGGAGAAATATTTAACTGGCATTAGTAATAGTCTTTTTGGTACAGAACATGCCATCTCAGAAACCCTTCTCTAACCTATAAAGAGACTTTCCAGGCAGATCTTGGCTCAAGACATTATCATATAAAAGACAGGTGAAATGCGAGTGCGAGGGTGGGAGAAATTACCTGAGGGCATTTGACCTCCCTGCCAGGGAAGTTACATTTGGCTCCTCCCAGCTCCACCACTGGGGGCTTTTTGAATTAGCTCTGGTCACTTGACAGCTTAGCCAGATCTGCAAAGTTGCTACATTTCCTAGAGCTATTTTCTGTTTTCATGTCTAGATAGCCCAGCCCAGAATGGACCGGGCTGGGGGAGTTTAATTGGATTTCTAGCTATAAAATAAGCACAGAAAGAAAGAAGCTCTTTTTTTCACTTTTTGCCATTCGGCTTCCCATAGATTTGCTTCTCTGTCTTCTCCATTCTCTGTTGGAGCTCAACTTGCGTGGTGGCAGCCACCTTGGCCTACACCTGGCTGCCAGGAGGCCTGGCTGGAAGCCCAGAGTCGGAGGTTTCCTGCTACTTGGATTGTATATTGGAACCTGTGATAGTAAAGTCCTTTTTAAAACTGCATCGGTTCTGAGTCTTCATCATTCCCGCGGGTTCGGAGGTAGAAGGAAGCTTCGCTTCCGGCACTGTTGAGGGGCATCCCGACAGAAAAAGGAATGCAGAAATTAAGTTTCCTATACAATAAGCAATGCAAAAATAAAGAATAAAGAAAATTAGAAATGCTTGGATAACCCAATTTGGGCCAATTCTAAAAATCATCTGGGAGACAAAATATTTCCTTGACTCTCTTAGAGACATACTGTATCCGATGAAATTCTGAGATAAACTTGTTTCACTTTAAAATGGCAAACATGTTGTGACAAGAAAGATTGGCATCTGCCCCTCTTTACTCTTAGGATTTAAAACCGTATTAATTTTTCAGCTTTCATCAATTTAATCCACAATAGATGTCCTAAGATGTGTTTAGCTTCTATCTTACTTTCTGGCTAAGTCAAGAAGGGGATTAACATGCAAGTGCTTTGGAGAGTGGGGAGGATCAGCTTGTGGGAGAACAGGGTGAGCCCAGTGAAAGCTGAACTGATCAAATCCTGGAAATACAATAGCCTCTAGAGTGACAAGATCCTTTAAAATTGTATCCTGAGGGCTGGAGTAGTAGTACGAGTGGGTAGGTGCCTTGAACATGACCAGTGGCAGGGTTAGATCCTCAGCTTCCCTTATAGTCTCCAGAGCCAGCAAGAAGAAATAGTCCCCAAGTACAGAGCCAGAAATGTAGCTCTGAGCACTGCTGGTATGTCACTCAAATTAAATTAAACTGTTCCCCAGGTAGGCATTATTCAATATGCATTGATATGGGAAGCAAGAGCAGTCTTAG
>JAJIBD010030785.1:0-95042 GCA_021461705.1 Cryptotis parvus
CTGTATCACTGTCTTCCCATTGTTCATCAGTTTGCTCGAGTGGGCACTAGTAACATCTCAATAAGTCCTGTCACAAGCAAGTGTAACCCAAGGGCATCTGCTTGCTCCAGGGACAGGAAGAGCACCAAACCATTCTTCAGGTCATGGAACTGAGGTCCATAATTGTTACTAGTTTTTGGCATAACAAGTAAATAAAATACGGGTAGCTTGCCAGGCTTTGCCATGTAGGTAGTATAGTCTCAGTAGAAGGCTCTCATCTCGAGCATTTACTGATAAAACTTAAGGGGAAAGATCAGGTTTTTCTCTTGGATAGAGCTCTGAGGAACTATGGAGACTGGATGTTGAGAATGACTGACTGCATGATGTGCGGTTTGCTCTGGCTTCTTGCTAGGCTTACTGGTATCAGTTATAACCTGTCTAGAACTGTATACAATGCATAAATGTGAAAGATCTTGGGAAGGACCCTTATCCTAAAATCAGCATTCTCTAAGAATATCATGCTGCCGCTTTGTGGCTGCAAGCCAAAGGACATGTGGGTCTGGCATGGGTGGGTCTCTCTCTTCTGGGGCAACTGGCCTGGAGACAGAGGAAAGGGCAGGGGAAAACTCCACTCCGAGTCAAGCCAGCGTGGTCTCTCCCCTGCACATGAGAGCAAACCCTTGGAGCCATGTTGGACTCAGCCAGGGGCTGGCCGAGCCTCCTTACTGGGAGGTCAGTTCCATGGTTTGCTTCCACGTGGGGGCCGAGCAGTGCAGCTGTGGGTCTGAAGTGGATGGATCTAGATCTCTTCGGGGTTGCAGATTAGCTGTGAGTCTGGCTTGGGTGGTCTCTCTCTTCCGGTGCAACTGGTATGGAGGTGGACGAAAGGGCAGGGTCCAAAACTCCACTCTGAGTCCAGCCAGCGTGGTCTCTCCCCCCTCACATGAGAGCAAACCCTTGGAGCAATGTTGTACTTGGCCAGGGTCTGACCGAGCCCTTACCGGGAGGTCAGCTCCATGGGTTTTATATTGATATACTTAAATTGTCATCAAGTTATGTTTTATGTACTAATTACAAACAGACTGCTTATTGTTTCTGAAAGTTGAAGTAATCTCAGACATTTACGGACATTTGTGGAATATGTTGCCTTCTCTTGAGTAAGAATGTCATATTATTTTTTAACATTATTCTCAGCCATAATGCCACATTTTGATTTTCAATTTTCAAAGTCATACAAGTCTACAAAATTCACTTGCAAAAAAACCAAACATCTTTCTTGGAAGATTTGGAAGGCACTGTAGGATTTCACAGTGCCTCTAAGCATTATTTTGACATGTTATTATATAATTCCGTGGCTGTGATAGATAGAACTGAAAGGAAGTCTGTTTTCTTTCGGTCTCTGGGCAAATGTCAAGAAATAGCTGAAATTAAGCGGTATCAGGTTTCCATTATTAGCTTCACTGGGAATCTACAGGTTTTACAATAATAGAACCTGTATGTTGGTTTCTTATTAATTTTAAAAGTGTGTTTTTAAAGTTGCAGTAAATATAATGTGGAGATAGCTGGAAGAAGAATTAAGTGTGAAATCAATGAATTAAAGGTAGGTCTATGTGTTAGACAACCATATTATTCTTTTATCTTTGTTCTTCTCCATCCTTTTTATATCCAGAACTATTTCCACTTTGGAAGGGATAGTGTTAAGCTCTAACTTTTCAAAGAAAGGCAAAGGTAGAAGAGATAGTACAGGGGATAAGGTACATATGTGCCTTTGCACGTGGTCAACCTAGTTTGGTATCTGGCATCACAGGGTCACTTGAGCATTAATGGGTGCAATCCTGGAGATCCACCCACCCCACCATCAAAGTACTGTTGTGTGGCCTAGGTAATTGCCAGTGCTGCAGGACTCAAACACTACTGTGACTTCAGACCCTGACCAAGTGTGGGCCTCGGTACACCCCTTGAGAGACCCGAAAATCAAAAGTGAAACAAAGAAGCTATGGCAATATTTGAGAGTTTTATTAAGCGGAACGTGTTTGAAGGGATGCATTTTGGTACGTATATGTGTATATACTATAGACAAATACATAAAAAATAATAGTCTCAGTAAGCAACTTAATGATAATACGAACATAATATCTGGACAGTATAAACTTTACCAATTAAGCATAAAGTAATTTGAATCACAGAACTATAATTTTAAGGTAATTATAAAAGAAAATTCAATTTTTATTTAGATTTTAATTAAAATTTATTGTTGGAAAAATATTAGTTTTTTTAATGTTTTTTCTTAACCTCATCTCAGTCCTTTGAAGCTATTGAATCATCACTCAGTGCAGGACAATTGGACACTCTAATACTCCTATAGATCTCATTTGTTAAGGAATCAGCCTGGGAGAGATGTTTGTCCATAATTCAAGGTTTCCAGCATCCAAGGTGATGAAGAATTTCTTATAACTTAGTATCTCCTTTGGCCAAGAAACCTTTGACACATTTGTTAAGTTTAAATATGACAGGAGCCTACTGCTAGGCAGTCCTTTCACAGAACTTGATAAAAACAATTTACGGAATTTAGCAATGGAGCTTGACTTTTGCATCATTTAAAAGATTACATGGTTTGAATAGCTATAATCACCTCAGACCAATTTACCAGTAAATGAGCTATATAAAATGAAGAATCATCTCAGGGGAATCAAACTGAAAACTTTCATAAGTAAGGTATTTGTTTAGCTCTAACCTGGAAAATTTGACAACTTGGGCTACCACTCTATGAGGTAAAGTAAAAAGGACAATGTTTTAACTAAAAGGGTAAAAGAAGGGAACAGCACCAGGCCCAGACAAAGTCAGACCCGAACACCTGAAGAATCTGCCGTCGGTACTCATCAATACACTAGCTCGGCTCTTCACACGCTACCTGTCCGAATGCAAGGTGCCCTCCCAATGGAAAACCAGCAGGACAGTTCTACTGTTCAAGAAGGGAGACATTCACGACATCGGGCAACTACCGCCCCATCTGCCTGTTGTCCCGTCATCTACAAGCTGTTTACGAGTCATCCTGAACAGAATTAGCAGAACACTAGATGAAGGACAACCATGCGAGTAAGCAGGTTTCCGGAAAGGATTCAGCACAATCGACCATATCCACATGGTAACCAAGCTCATTGAGGTTTGTAGGGAGTACAAGATGCCTCTCCGTCTCACGTTCATTGATTTACAGAAAGCCTTTGATTCTGTGGAGACTGAAGCAGTCATCGAAGCCCCTAGTCAAACAAGGCGTTCAAACCCAATACACCAAGATCATTCGTGACCTGTATTACGGATTCACCACCAGGATCTCACCATTCTACAAAGAAGTGATCATTGATGTCAAAAGAGGGGTTCGACAGGGTGATACCATTTCACCAAAACTCTTCAGCGCCACCCTCAAGAACATCATGAGACAATTAGAATGGGAAGGAATAGGGAGTGAAGATAGATGGTCGGCAACTACACCACCGCGGCTTCGCTGATGACATCGTTCTAATAACACCAAACATTAGCCAAGCGACACAAATGCTGGCTGACTTTGACCGAGAATGTGGAAAGATAGGTCTACAGCTGAATCTGAAGTAAACTATGTTCATGAGAAATGAACTAGTTCCTGAGGCCCCATTCACTCTCAATGGAACAAACATCTCTGAATGCAGCAGTGACATCATTCTAATAACACCAAACATTAGCCAAGCGACACAAATGCTGGCTGACTTTGACCGAGAAAGTGGAAAGATAGGTCTACAGCTGAATCTGAAGAAAACTATGTTCATGAGAAATGAACATAGTTCCTGAGGCCCCATTCACTCTCAATGGAACAAACATCTCTGAATGCAGCAGCTATGTGTACCTAGGTCGAGAAGTCAACATGATGAACGACCAAAAACCTGAGCTGCGCAGGGAGGAAGAGAGCGGCATGGAATGCCTTCAAAGGCATCGAAGAAATAGCTAAACGGACAAAGAACCTCCGGCTCTGGGCACATCTCTTTGACTCCACCGTTCTCCCTGCATTAATATACGCCTCAGAGACCTGGGCCCTATGAAAGCAGGATGAGAATGCTATTTGGGTCTCCCAGAGAGGCATCGAAAGAGCTATGCTTGGAATATCACGTCTCACTCAAGTGAGTGAAGGAATCGGAGTTCTGACCTCCATCGTTATTCCAGAATCAGGGACGCTGTCTCGTTTGCCAAGGCTTCAAAAATCAGATGGGCTGGACATGTAATGCGATTTGGAGACAACCACTGGACTAGAGCCGTTACAGACTGGATCCCACGGGATGTCAAAAGATCACGTGGCCGCCCACCTACAAGATGGTCAGACTTCCTTGTCAAGACCCTGCAGGAACGGTTTGAGGCTCTTCATATTCCTGAATCAACCAGATGCCATTGGGCTACATTGGCACGTGATAGGGTCTAATGGAAATGTTACTGGCGCCCGCTCGAGCAAATCAATGAATAACGGGATTCAAGTGATCAAGTGATCTATGAAAGTATTTTTTTCCAATTTGTTTCCTTTATTATTTGGCTGTTTTGTTTTTAATTGAAGCAGTGAGATTCATGGGAACTAAGTCTTAAGAACTTTTATTATGGGAACATAGGAAGGTGAAGAACATAAAGCATATTAAGATTTTGGGGGCCAGAGTGATAACACAGTGGGTAGGGCGTTTGCCTTGAACACGGCTTACCTGGGTTCGATTCCCCAGCATCCCATGTGGTCCCCCAAATGCCTCAAACCCTCCAAGGAGCAATCCTGAGTATAAACCAGGAGTAACCTCTGAGCACAGACACACAGACACACACACATACATTTTGGTAACCTTTAAATTTAAATATCAGAATACCATTGTTGTGTAGCTTACATTTTAATGTTTTTGGTTTTTGAAATTCAGGGTTTACTCCTGGCTTCGCACTCAGAAATCACTCATGGTGGGGTTTGGGGTCTTGGAATCACACTAGAGTCAGTCATGTGCAAGGCAAACACCTTACCTGCTGCACTATTGCTGGGTCCCAGTAGTTTACATTTAAAAACAAAATGTGAAAAGTTTGAAACGCTTTAGGTTGCTAACTACGTTTTGCAGGTAGACTTTATATGTATTCTATATGTAAAAAGCTGGCAAATTACATTTTGATTTAAATGATAAAGTTCTCTCTAATCTGCTAACAGTAAGAATAGTGCTACTATCACGTCCTTTATAATTCTAGTTGTGTGTGCAAAAATAATTTCTAGTTTTCTGCTAGAATCATAAATCCATTCATGTCCTTGGTATCCGTTTCCATGACTCTTCATTTTGCGGCAGTTTGATAAGAATCAAAACAGAATCCATAACAGTGTGTTTTATATCCTATATTAAAAATTCTGTGCTAGGGGCTGGAGCCATAGCCCAGTAAGTAGGGCGTTTGCCTTGCACGTGGCCAGCCCATGCCAGCCCGGGTTCGATCCTGGCATCCCATATGGTCCTCCCGAGCACCACCGGGAGTAATTCCTGAGTGCAGAGCCAGGAGAAAACCCTGAGCATTGCTGGGTGTGACCAATCACTGTATCACTGTCTTCCCATTCATCATCAATTTGCTCGAGCGGGCCCCAGTAATATCTCCATATGTCCTGCCTCATGCTAGTAGAGCCCAAGGGCATCTGCTTGCTCCAGGAACATAAAGAGCCTCAATCCATTCCGGAATGAGGTCTATAATTGTTACTGGTATTTGGCATATCAAATATAACACGGGTAGCTTGCCAGGCTCTGCCGTGCAGGTAGCATACTCTTGTAGTCATCTCTAAGTCCAGAATTTATTGATGAACTGCGTGGCCGCAAGCGGCTGCACGGAGCTGGGCTGTGATAGGCTGGTCTGCTGGGTGGAGGTCTGACGAGAGAGAAGTCCGGATGTGGAAAATGGAGGCCCTCATGGAGTGGGGGTCGTCTGGCTTGTTGCAAGGCTCTGCTGGGGTGGCGGGTCAGGGCTAGAACCTGCCATTCCTCCTGGGCGCCTCGTGAGCAGCTGGGCACAGGGAGAGCCAGTAGCAGCTCTGCCCCATGTCTGTGAGTCTCTGGACCAGCATACCTGAGCCGGAGTTAAAAAAAGACTGCTGCAGGGTGGAATTCGATGAGCCGGGCTGTGATAGGCTGGTCTGCTGGGTGGAGTTCTGAAGAGAGAGAAGTCCGGATGTGGAAAATGGAGGCCCTCATGGAGTGTGGGGTGTGACCAATAAAGCAAAAAAAAAAAAAAAAAAAAAAAAAAAAGAAAAAGAAAAAGAAATTCTGTGCTAGAAAAGCTTAAAATTAAATTATAAATTAGGAGAGACATATTGAAATGAAGAGATTCAAGGTGGCAGAGCAGCAGCCTCTTTTTAAAAAAATTCACTTCTTTCAAGCAATAACCTAGAAGATAATCATTGAAACAATTTTAATTGAATGGCTCCACATATACTTATTATGAAATTTCTATGTGGACCTTTAAATCTAAATTTCTTAAATAATTATTAAGTAATAATTTACACACACACACACACACACACACACACACGCGTACAGCAGATAGGACTCCTGATTTGCTCGTATCCCCAGTGCCCCAAATTAAAATGAATGTGTTCATATCAAATGCTTTATTAAAATATTAGCTGAAGTTTAAAAAGAAAAAACTGAAAGCATTATTTTCTGTTAAAATAACTAAAGTAGTGTGGCACTTCTGGAAGGATGAAATATTGGATGATGCTGGGACTATCACTCAGTGGTAGAACATTTCCCTTATGTGTGTGGAACCTTGTGTTTAATTACCAGAATTTGGAGTGTAGGGTAAGGATGACAAAAATACTTATACAAGAAAACGGCCCTATTATATATTGTGACATTATTCAAGAAAGGCTTCAAAAAAAAAGAATTTAAGAGGGGTAGAAAAGGTGTTATCAATATTTATACTAAGAATAACTCTCAGTTGAAAATTTGTAAATTAAAATCTTTGTGCCCCTTAATACATCTCTAGTCAATAAATTACAAAACAGAATAAAGTTGAAAATAAAATTTTACAGAATGCAAAGGATATAGAACAATTTTTATCAAATTTCTGAACGTAAAAGAACTTTCTAAATTTCTCTACCTTCAAATTTTTGCTTCCAGAATTTTTAAGCTCTTTCTGCTTGTATTTTTTCTTCCAGAATTTTATTTATTTATTTATTTATTTATTCATTTATTTATTTATTTATTTATTTATTTATTTTTGCTTTTGGGGTCACTCCTGGCATTGCTCAGGGGTTCATGCTCTCCATTCAGGAATTACTACTGGCAGTGCTCAGGGGACCATATGGGATGCCGGGGATCGAACTTGGGTCCAGCTGCGTGCAAGGCAAACATCCTACCCGCTGGACTATCGCCCGGCCCGCTTCCAGAATTTTAAAACATTCATCCAGAATGTTTTTACCTTCTAACTTAAACAAATAGGCACTTCCCTAAAAAAATCAGTGATTTTCCTTAAATTATATCAGATTGCTGAGGATAAAAACAAACATCAAAGTGAACTGAATGCCAAAGAATTATGAACATTCCTAAAAAATTCCTAAAACTAGCTTCCATTCCAGCAGGGTAGTGTGAAACAGTAAAAAATATTCACAGCAGCAAGTGGGTTATAGTGATAGTCCAGAATTTCCAAGGGCCTGACCAGTATCACAAGGAAACAATTATCACTGAGTAAACAGGTGCTCTTGGGCTCTACTAGCATGAGACAGGAAATATGGAGATGTTACTGGGGGCTCACTTGAGCAAATCGATGATGAATGGGAAGACAGTGATACTAACTAGAACTGTTTTCTAACTTTTTTATAGACAATGCTTTATTTAACAAAATAATCCTGACACTACGTGCCTGCAACCTACTTAATATTTTTATACCTATGAGTGACATGGAGAGGTTATAAGTTCAAAGTCATAATGTGTATGGCACAGACTGTATTTGTTTGGTAATGTTATTTTATAACTTTAGGAACAATTACAGTTCTTTTCTGCTTCCTAGTAAATATTTAAAGTTTATTCATCAATATGGACTGATTAAGTTATTTACTGGTTGAATGAATCCAAATCATGAAGTATTTTTTCTACCTCCTCTAAAAAACCAAAATTCAATACATATTAATTTGAAATTTAAGAGTATTGAAAAATTAGGATAAGTGGCTTATTTTATAGAACCAAAAGCTTTTTATGGGTGCAGGTGCTAGGGTTTTTGTACTAAAAAGTTTTTATGCTTAAAACATTGCTTATTTATTTTAGATTTATCCTATCTCTTCTCAAATAAAATATAAGAATTAATTTGTAAGCTAATTTAAATTCTATCAATAGTATATATAATTCTCCCTTTCCTCAGTGTGAAGACCTATACCAGATATACTGTTATGTAAATGAATTAGCACACTTCCAAGAACTAACTTCTAGTGATGTAGTGACTTTGAAGAAAAATTTAGAGAATGGGGATTTTTTTTTTTTTTGGATCACACCCAGTGATGCTCAGTAGTAACTTCTGGCTCTGGACTCAGGAATTACTCTGGAAGTTCTCAGGGGGACCATATGAGATCACGATCACGATCTTCCCGTTGATCATCTACTTGCTAGAGTGGTAATATCTCCATATGTCCTGTCTCATGCCAGTAGAGCCAGGGGCATCGGCTTGCTACAGGAACATAAAGAGCCTCAAACCATTATATTAGGTCATGGGAATGACCTAATATAATTGTTACTGGAATTTGGCATATCAAATACAACACGAGAAGCTTGCCAGGCTTGCTGAGCGGGAGGCAAGCTCTTTTAAACACCTCCAAATAAAGCATTTATTGATGAACCGTGCGGGGCTGTGATGGGCTGGTCTGCTGGGTGGAGTTCCGAAGAGAGGGAAGTCCAAATGTGGAAAATGGCGGCGCCCGTGGAGTGAGGGGGGTGGTCTGGCTTGTTGTGAGGCTCTGCCGAGGTGGTGGGCCAACATCCATTTCCCTCTCGCCGAACTCCACCCAGCAGACCAGCCCATCACAGCCCGGATCATCAACACCCACCCTGCAGCAGTTTTTTCCTCAATCCGGCCCAGGTATGCTGGTCCAGAGACTCTCAGACCATATGAAATGCCAGGAATCAAACCCAGGTCGGCCAAGTGCAAGCAAGGCAAATGCCGTTGTGCTAATGCTCCAGTCCCAGATTCGGTATTTTTGAGTTATCTTATGAATCTCTTTTGCCTCTTAAAATATTAGCTATCTTATCTCACCTACCACACAAATGAAACATGCACTTACACTGCTACAGTAATGATTATAACAGTTATGAACTTCTTAGAAACCTGTAACAGTCCTTTCCATTCTAAGTTTATAAAGATCTAAATTTTTTGCATTATATGGATGCTACCCCCAAATTTTATCCTGTGAAATACATTTCCCTAGGGATTCTCAATAGAAGAGATGTTGCAAAAGGTCCTTTCCAGAGGACCTTCCTGCCTGCCAGGAATCCCTTAAAAATGGCAGCGATCACAGGGGATGACATGAATTGTAACAGAAGAAATCTTGGACAATAAGAATCATTACCCCACATCTCTCTTCTGAAACTCTCCACCTTTTAATGAGAAAATATAATTGAGTTTAAATGTTTTTTTTTATATTTCCTATAAGAGCCAAGTTGTAATCTTGTTATCTGGCTCTCTCTTGCCTTCTCTGGTTTTCCTAAAATTTTGATTTAATCTATCTCTGTTGGGCATTCTCTTTTGTTGATGTCTTAGAAGTCTTTTTTTTTTTTTTTGGCCTTCCGTTCTCTTTTTCTTAACTTTATTGATTATGACCTATGAATCATTTCTAAGCTTGGATGTCACATCACTGGCAAAGAGTACAGTTAAATAACTCAGAAATAAATGAGTCATTCTTTAATATAAAATTATCTATAGATATTATCTATATAAAATAGTATCTAATTACTCTAAAATCTTCTCACTTAGAAGTCACAGTGTCACTTCAAAGCCTAAAACCCTTAAAAACTAATTAAGTTTTTCTAATGCCATTTCTGTGCATCATAGAGAGAACATTAAGTGATTTTTACAGATAAGGCATTTTCCTTCATATTTACTTTAGAGAAGAATAATGGAACAGGTGAAATGAATGTGAAGGGAAGGAGATAAGAACCCAGATCCGGATTCAAGTGCTGTCCCGCCATCACACCTCAGGCGCATTTCTTTCCTGCAGTTTGACACTCTTACCTTACCCCACTTCTGTCATTTCCACCTTTGAGTGAAAAGTAGAAGCCTAAGTGACAACAAATGCAGCCAGGAAAGACAGAACCTGGATGGTCATATAATTTGGGATAAATAAGAAGGATGGCAAAAAACAGCAAAATCAAAGAAAATTAATTTCTAATTCAAAAGCAAAAAAGAGTTAATGATTTTGAAATAAAGTCCTACTTTATATCATTTGTCTGAATGATGTTTTGAAATAACTAAAGTATACTTTTTTTAAGATTTGTTCAGTATTTGAGCTTTCAGGAATATGTCTCAAGATCTGTGTTGAAAAATAAGAAATTTGAACACAAAATAGTCAATTAAGATATTTCATTTAAAATTTTTATTTTTGGCACCTATAAATAGGTACATTCCCAAAAAGAGCAATACAGAGAAATTAACCATATTTTAATATTTATTTCTGTTCAACAGTCCATCTTTGTGTTTGCTTTCTACAAATATTGTAAATTTATGTAAGAGTTCTCAACTCCAAGATCAATACTTGAGTATTTTCAATGTGTTTTTAAGCATATCATAAAGCAGAGGCAATTACGTTTTACTTTTATACCCAAAGCTCAGCAATTATCTAGCTTCACATTATTTTGTCAAAAATGATAACTAAATGGCCACCTAAGTCATTAAAATTATAAAACTATCATAAGCCAGAAGAGTAACATGTACAAAGTTAATATAAAATTAACAGTTATTCCAGTATACACTTATATGGGGCTAAACAAGAAGTAAGTCAATAAAGCAAATTTTATTAAAGAATCACATCATTGGGAAAAGGAAAGAGTCATATCAAAAAACCGTAAGAAAATCTTAAAGTAAGATGAAAATAGCCTATGATTTTAACCAAATAAAGACAGGGGCATACAGTCAGAGTTGACAACAATTCAGAATACATTTACCGTATTCCATCATACATTTGTGCACTACACCAGTTCAGCATTAGGTAGGGTCTGCAGGCGGGCTGATATTCTCCCACTGTTTTTACATGAAACACGTAGATCCTGTATCATATCTAAGAACAGAATATTTATTGCTCTTTTATTGTTGGACAATTAGCAAACAATAGAAAATTGTTAGGGCCAGAATAACCTCAGGCCATCTCAATACCCCTGAAAATAGAGGCAACAAAAAAAATTGAATCATTCAAGAACTATTGAAAGATCATGTATTGTCAAATGTGATCTATAAAACAGGTAAAATTCAGTTATCTTCAATGGATAAATGCCATTGTACTTGAAAATTAGGAATGTTTAATGCTTTTTTTTAACCAAAGTGGCACTCAAAGCCTTTAAGATGGAACAAATTCCAAACTTGCACTTATTTGCATCACCTTAGTTTAATAATCCAATAAATGACAAAAAAGACAAATAATGAAAACAGCATCATATAGCACAGCAGCCTTGTTTGACTTCCTCTGGATAAAATCTTCAGTTTTCCCATAGTTTTACCTAAAAATCCAGTTGTAGAATCAAATTGTGAATCCTATGTGAAGAAAAAAACATATGATAGTTATTATGATATGTTACATAGGCACATTTACATATTTTTTATTGATATTAGTTGTTTAGTCAATTCAGGAATCTGTTTTTTAATTGGATTGATCAAACTTTATCCATGCAAAGCAGTAATTTTTAATGAAGAAAAATATCATCATTATCCTAAAATCATTATTATCCGATCATTTCCTTTAGCCCTAGTGTAATTCAAAATCTTACACTATTTTAAGTCTCATTTCTATTACAGAGATTAAAAAAAAACAACAACAAAAAAGGAAAAAGGTAAGTTGTCTCTATAATACAGGTTTCTCCCCCATTTTTTGCTGAAGCATTTGCTTTACAAAATTAAAAAGGTTAACTGCACCTAGTATAACAGTTTGGCCAAAATTTAATATGATAGGCAGTTATAGGTACTTGAATGTCTAAGACCATTTATTTTCCTCTCAAAGACTTGGAAGCAGAGTCTACTAAAAGTTACAAGAATATCATGTACAAGTAGTAAATGTAGTAAGAACAAAACTACGGATGTGAGAAATTATAATATTAAAACACAGCTGAAAAAGTCTTGATATTGAGAGGACTAAGCACGTCCTCTATGTCCCTAGTATAGTCTAAGGATTAAAATGTATTCCACAGAATCACAACATTCCCAGGACATGTAAAGGTCCTGGCTTTTCGATTTCTAGTAGTATAAAGTCAGATCTACAGTTATTTATCAAATTTATCCACTGGAATCATATAGGGTACTTTTCCAAAATCACATACCTAGCTCCCTCTTTAAAAATTAAAAATCTGGAGGCCAGAGCGATAGTCCAGCTGGTAGGACATTTGCCTTGCACGCGGCCGGAAGACTAACAAAAAAGGCATGGTTTTGAGCTTATATGCAGATAAAAAATTCTCAGGTGTTAGTATGTTCAAATCTCATTGATGCATTCAGAAGTGATCCTTATGAGATCATGTAAAAGAAACAGGTTTATAGCAAGAGTGAAAGACATTTAATTTCTGGATATAAGATGCTTCTTGCTTATTTGTATTCTTAGAGTACTTAGTAGGTAAGTACTCTAAGAATACTAAGAATCTAAGTATTCTTAGAGTACTTAGTAGGTAAGTACTCTAAGAATACTCAAAAAAATTAATTGTTTTAAGTTTCTAGCAATGCCTCAAACACGCATTACAAATGCAGAACTTCTACTTCCTCCTGAATATTCTTAGGAGTAAGTGAAGTATTAAGGCAAGCTAAAAGTAGCAAAGTAAACTTCATAGTTACTTTAGACCAGCTAGGCTTAGATGCATGGAAATCCAACACTAATGATCTCTAGATCAATTTCAAAATAGGTAAATGTAAATCATTATCACTTACCATATCAGCTAACAATTTATTTTGAGTTTTAACTTCATGGCCTATTTCAATGGAAAGCTATAACAAAGGAAGTATATTATTAGTCACATGAAATATTATAGAATAAAAATAATACCATTATAAAAATGTTTTCTCAAAAATTGCATTCTATAAATGTGCTTTTTTAAAACACTCAAGCTTTGAAACTAGAGTTTCAAGACAACTCTAGCTTTGTCTCCTTGCTTTCACTATGACTGTATCTTACCGTTCAATATTATCTTTTAAATTTAAGTTTATGGCTTAAGGTTTTTGATTTATGGTCTTTTATCACAAATATTTTTGCTTTATTAATCATATAGTAATATAATATTGACATTATATTAGGCATAACACTTAAAATACATTTATTTACTGTTTCACAAATAAAATATTTGTATTTTATCTAATTTCTTTAGATTTAAAATATATACTATTATATTAAAAAGTATGTTAGTATTATCTGTATCCTGAAACAATGAAGCAAAAAGGCTGAGTCCAGAAGAAACAATATGAGTAAACATGACTCTTATTTAAGCTAAAACCTATTTATAAAGTCATATGACAAATTCACGAAATGCCTCATTTTCAAAATATTAAAATGGAAAAAATCAGCTACTAATAAATCTGACAAACTGTTAGAAACACTGTCTCAAATTAATTTATCCAGAAAGAATATGAATAACATCACTTGTATCACTTGTTTCACTTGTCTTCCCATTTATCATCGATTTGCTCATGCGGGCCCCAGTAACATCTCCATATGTCCTCTCTAATGCTAGTAGAGCCCAAGGGCATCTGCTTGCTCCAGGAATATAAACAGCCTAAAATCATTCCATCACGTCATGGGAATGAGGTCTATAATTGTTACTGGTATTTGGCATATCAAATAAGACACGGGTAGCTTGCCAGGCTCTACCGTGCGGGTGGCATACACTTGTAGTCACCGCTGATCTCCAGCATTTATTGATGAACCACTTGCGCCACGAGAGCCTGGGTATGATCAGCTCTTCTGCTGGATGGAGTTCAGAAGAGAGGGGAGTCTGGATGTGGAAAATGGCTGCCCTCATGGATAACATCAGCAACAACAAAAATACTAGAATACTATACAGAAAATATGAGCTTTGTTCCAAATTTAGCAATCCACAAAGAATAAATCAACTGTAAATCTTGATAGACCAAATTTCCTAACTATTTTCTAGAACTGCTCTAGAAAGAATTTTCCAGAGCATCACAGCTTTCTTCATTTATTGTTAATTCACTCCTTTTGATTTAATATGGCGTTGAAAATAGTACAGTTTTCAGAATGGAGTAATTTTCAGGCTGAACACAATCCAATTTTACTAAGGTAAACAAAATGCCAATTAAGTTCTGGCAACATGAGATCCTATCGAATGCTCTTTAAGAGTATAGCATGATTATTATAATGCAAAATCATTAACATCATCTTTTTATAATTTCCTTTCATATAATATGCATCACAATTCAATACTTACTAGTAAGAAACATAAAACTTAGTGACTAACCTGAGGTACAAAGGGAGAGAATAAAGATTGAAATCTAAAATATATGCAGCTTATATCTTTTTATTTGTATATCTCACGGTGGTATAATAAAATACTTAAAAAAAAAGAAAAGATAAAGTCATTAAAGTTAAAAAAAATAAAATAAAAATATATGCAGCTTAGAGGAGGAGAAAAGAAGAAATGAGAAGGGCTTCTTGGGTGTGATATTACTATAATGTACCTTTAGATCTAACAACGAAAATAGCTTGAGTTTAAGAAAATAATCAAATGTATCATGCCTTTTGGTTGGTCACATTTTCTAGACATCTACTTTAAATCATGGTCTAAAACTGTGAGTGCAATTTGACCTCAAAGAACTATATATACCATTTTGGTAAATGAATTTCTGATGGCTATTCAAGTAAATAGTGTATAATTATACCATGTATGTGCACATAAATACACAAAATTTAAAAGTCTTTAGCATCTTTTATGTACTTACGGATTTTATAGCAGTGACTTTGTTTCTCAGACTTTCCGTGAGTCTGTCATTTTCTTCTTCACAGGCACTGTACCCACTATTAGGATAGCCGTAGTTTCCATAGTTGCCAGGAGGCATACCGTCACCTGCCAGAATCAGAGGCACACCCACAGTTGTAACAAAAAATAGAAGGCACTTTTGAAACCTTGACTGGAAAGAACTGAAAAAGACCCCTGGAGGGCGTTGCAGACCATGTATGTCTCTGATATTCAATCAAATAAACTTTAAAAATTAATAATCAAAGATCAGATCAATTATCCTAAGTCTCTTAAGCAAAGAATATCCCACTTATTTCAATATGCACTGAATAACTGATTATTGGCTATCCACAAACACGGAAATAGGCACCAATACACAATGTTCAGGACACGCTCCCGCTCAAACACCTATGTCTTCTAAAAAAGACCTACAAATTATTAGCATCCCGTGTTTGTCCTTCTTCTGGCATCCTTCGCTCAACATTTATATTTCCCAGTACAGAGCAGGTTAAAAATATTACATATATGTATATATGTATATATACACACACATATATATTCACGTATACATGTGTATATATACACATGTATACGTGTATACATATACATATATACACATGTATACGTGAATATATGTGTATATATACATATATGTAATATTTTATATTATATATGTATATATACATATATACACATTATATATGTATATATACATATATACACATGTATACGTGAATACATATGTATATATACATATATATATGTATAGCATCAACTATAAGTGAAGCTTATGATGTGAGGAGAGGAAAATACAGCAGGCAGGATCCCATGAGGATCCCATGACAGAGGGGAGAATACGTGGGGCCGGAGCGATAGCACAACAGGTATGGCGTTTGCCTTGCACGCCAGCCCACCGGGTTCGATCCCGGGCATCCCATATGGTCCCCCGAGTACTGCCAGGAGTAATTCCAGAGCGCAGAGCCAGGAGTAATTCCTGAGCATTGCCGGGTGTGACCCCAAAAGCGAAAACAAAACAGAGGGAGGGATACGTGGATCTTGGAAGAGCACACTCACTAGGCACTATGAGGGAGATGGATTGATTATTCTTCAACAAATACTTCAGCAATTACCATGTGCCACTCATTCCCAGGTGCTACTTGTATGCACCTTAGCTCCACTGAGCAGCACTGAGAACAGAAATACACTTTCCATTTTCCTAATATAACTACTTGTAATTCATCAGCTGGAGTGATGTCTGAACTGTGAAAACATATAGAAATGTGCTATGCATTAAGAGAGAACAGCATCATTGAGAATTTGTTTAACACACTGAGGTGAGGGGTTCTCAGCAGGGTCTGGGAACCACGAGAGGCAACAGTGACAGTGGTGGAAAGGCTATGCAGTGCCAGGGGTCAGTTTGGGGCCTCAGTGTAAGGGACATGCTATAGCCCTTTGAGCGATTTCCCCAGACACTCATGCTGAAAGTAACTGAAATCACTAACTTGCTTAGTAAATAGACTTTGTTGAATAATGATTATCTGGAATAAATAGTAAGGAGAAGGATAAAGGATTATTAGGGGAATAAAATAATCCTGGTGGGGCTGTAGTTTCAACTGTAACAGTAGTTTTAGTCCTCTGTAAGTGAGATTTTTTTTTCTAAGAGCTGAGTGGACCATGAGACAGTAGATAGTTGGATTGACCAAGAACTGGTGTTGGAGATATACAGTGCTGCAGTTGTGCATGAAATTAGTCCCAAGACTGATACTGCTCGCTAACAAATACATAGCTCAAGAGGAATAGACTGGACAGGGATTAAAGCAGATTCAATAGCAGTGTGAGATTACAGGGACAGGGGTGAGGACAGAGAAATCAATGGTTTCTTTAAGTTCAAAGAGGAGAGGTAGTAACAGTGAACACAGCAATAGGCATGGCTGAGATGTGAAAAGGAAGCTTTTTAAAAAACATGCTTTATTGAGGCCAGAGCTTGCACGGCAGAGCCTGGCAAGCTCCCCATGTCATATTTGATATGCCAAATACCAGTAACAATTATAGACCTCATTCCCATGACCTGATGGAATGGTTTGAGGCTCTTTATGTTCCTGGAGCAAGCAGAAGCCCTTGGGCTCTACTAGCATGTGACAGGACATATGGAGATGTTACTGGTCCCTGGTCGAGCAAATGGATGATCAATGGGAAGACAAGTGATACAAGTGATTGAGGCCAGAGAACCGTACAACAGGCAATGTTCTTGCCTTGCCCACAGCCAACTGGGATAAATTCGTGGCATCCCTTGAACCCAACCATGAGTGATCCTGCATGCATAGCAAGGGAGTAAACCTGAGCAACACCAGGCATAGCTCAAAAAGTGAAAAACAAGTAAACAGACCAAACAAATAAACAGGTGCTTTCCTTAGCAATGTGCTGGTCATGGGCTCCCCAAAGCTACACCTTGTGCTGGGTGGGATTAGGGAGGTATTATCACACCAGGCCTAGCACATGTTTGCTGTGTGCTCTACCACTTGAACTATCGCCCTAGCCCAGAATAAAGCTCTTTTAAGGAGCAACACAAATCTCACTTTCCCTATAAAAGCAAAACTCCTGCTCTGTACATAGTATTAACATTGCACTTAGACTCAATTCCAAGGGCACAAACTGTTTCATTCATGGATGCAAATGCCTCAGAAACACACACAAAGGTCATACGATGTTTATAAGTGAATCAACTGATGAATAGATCTGAATTCAGTGTTACTAATGAATGCGCATACTTTTGCTGAGAACAGAATGAGCTCTGACAGTAGAGACATCTCAGACTTCCATGCCACCTGCTAAGGACCTTACAACAGTCTTCACCCCATCACAAAAACCACAGCAAACCGTTTAATAGTTCTTTCAGATGGGAAGTTGCATTGTCCCTAACTTCCCTCCACTACTGACACATTATCCACAAAGTTTTCCCAGTGGGCTATTATAAAAGTAATATTCTCACCACCCAAAAGTTAAAATACCAATAAAAACAGCATCCTTTCTTCATTAGTTCATAAATCCTTTCTTCACCAGTGATACGCTACTTCTTTTTAGTGAGTTTCTATCAATACCTGAGTCAAATCATGACCAAGAGTCTTGTGAAGTGTGGCATCTTATCTATCACTATTTAATGCAAGCTTCAAGTTCCAGGTCAATTGTAGTAAACAACATTTGAAAAATAATATACACTCTCTCACAGAAATTCTACTTTCACTGGTTTGAGGTCAAGGTGACAATGGTTAAAAAACCTCTTCAAGCCAATCTACTGGACATCCAGGGCTAGAAACAATCTTTCTCATGTCTCTTTTCTTGCCTTCATGACACGCAGTTGCATAGAAAGTTCAAAGAGGATAAAGGGTCCAGTTATAAGATCCAACCTGGCTTCTTAAACTGTGGAGTCACAAAACTGAATGAGGGGTTATCAAATTTGGCAGCAGTAAATCTGCCAGAATGCACTAGGATGAGAAAATATAGTTACATGCAATCACAAAATAAATGTTTCTGACAATATTCCCCTAATCCTCACCCCAAACTGCATTTCTCTGTTGAAAATGGAGTCACAAGAGGAAAAAAGTTTAGTCCTGCTATAATATGGTTCTACACTCCCCCATTCTAACAAGCCACTTTAATCATATCCTTTCAACCTATCATTTACAATTCTAGGTCAGCCAATCAAGGAATGAGACACTGTGTCTCCTTCCAACTAGAATTTACCTCTCCCCTGATTCTAGTTCTAGTTCTAGTTCAAGTTCTTAAGTTGCACAAAAGTTTTTATTCCAAGCTTCTCTGAAATCCTGAGACATTGATGATCTGCAAAACTTTGGGGTTTGAATGCATGAATACTACCTTGCACCATATTTTTCTCTGCATATGTTGTTATTTTCCAACTAAATCAGAATTTCGGGGAAGAACAAACAGGGTCACAATTCACCATATACTGAGTTTTCTCAAGTGCATGATGTCTCAAGACCTTGCTAATGATAAAAAAAGAAGAAAAACATTTGGTCATATGTTTCCAGTTACTATGCTTGCTCAAGAGTTACTATTTTTCTTAAACTTATCTGTAAACTCTCTAACACCCAAATATTCATGAAAAGTCTCAAAAGTCACTTTTCACATTACAATTTGCTAGTGGAGGAGTCTACAGATATTTGCAACTTTCACAACTCTAAAGGACGAAGCATGTAAGAAATATTTTTCGTTTCTTCTTCCGTCTTTAATCAGAAAGGGTAACTTTTTCAAATACTTCATGAATTTTTCTCACACTGACTTAGAATAAGTCTACCTTAAAAACTCTCCTACCAGCCTGAAAACTAGAAAGTGAGTTTTAATGGCCCGTTAAAAGTTCCTGTGTCTAATTCCTACTGCTTAGGCCAAAAGACCAAGAACAAACATCAAGTCACCAAGACTTGTGACATTCTACTGTCTAAACAATGGAACAGAATTTAGATAAGACATGTTGTGTGGAAAATGGCCTTTAATCCTGATGTCACATACCTGCACTTTAAGAGGAATGATGTGGACATTTACCTTTGTAACTTGTTACTATATAACACGATTTCATATACAACACTGCAGATTACGCTTCTGAAGAAACTAGAGACTGGGTCAGTTAAGAAAACACACACACACACACACACACACACACACACACACACACACGATAAGCAAAGCGGGGCTTTGGAAGCAGCAGTTTCCCAGAATCCCGTTCAATGTAATAATACTAAAGTAAAACCCCAAAACCCTCGACTCGGAGTTGGCATCTGCACACAATCCACACTAAGTCCACCAATGCGCTCTCTCCAACCTCTGATCCAAACTGGGGTCTGAACAAAACTTAAGAAACCACAAGGACATGGGGCAAACGGAGTTTCCAAACTTCGCACCGCTTCGGAAAACCCTCCAAACACTGAGTTTTCTGGCTAAGTTTGAGTGAGAGCAGGTAACATCCCACGTCCCGGCCACAGGCATGAACGACCCTAGGGCCCAGTACTTGGACCCTGAGACCTCCTCTTACCCAGGCCTGCGCGCCTCATCCTGCCAGAAGAGGGAGGAAATAGGCGGGCGGAAGGGTAGGTAGGAAGGCGGACCACCCGGACAGCGTCTTCAGTACCAGGTCCCGGAGAAACACCAAGACTTTCCCCTGAAGCGCCACGACATCAGTAGGCTAAACATCGCGCAGGCTGATGGCGTCATCAGACGCTTATTGATACCGTAGAGCCTGCTGGGAGGCATTCTGGGAAATGTAGTTCACGGCGGACGCAGCGCGCGTGGCGGGGGTGTGGCTTTAAATGTACTGCCCCAGTCAGCCGGGTTTTCGGATTAGAAACCGTTCTTCAATGGCAAAGACTCGCAAAGTTAGGATTCTGGCTGACCTCCGCTCAGCTCCAGTATTTCCAAAAGACGGTGCTTTCAAATTTCTGGGACGAGTTCAAACCCGTCCCTTCCGGCTCCCACGAGAATATTGTTGATTTGTGAATCTGATTCCTCCTCTTACCAGGCTCTCCAGAGTAGTTTAAAGACAGCTTTATCCAAGTTTCTGCCCAGCACATAAGTATCCTGAAATTCACAAAAGACAATAACGTATTTGTGCAGGGTCACCGTCACCCGCAGAGAAAACTAGGTCCCTTGAAATGGGACGAGTGCTTCTATAAGAGCAGCTGGGAAGGAAGGGAAGGGGGCATCTTTCAGGCTCTAGATTTAGTTCTTTGCTAATAGAGGTGTCTGCTCCTTTGCAAAGACTCATAAACATAATATGGTCCTTGCAATATAAAATATAAAACAAATATTTATATATATATTTCTATAAAATGTAAAACATAAATATGGTTGGTGCTTGCAAAGAACCACACATGTAACTGGGAAAGAGAATTAAATCCTAACTTTCTGCCTTTGTGCCTTTTGTTTTGGGGGGATCACACCTGGCAGGACTAGGGGACATTCATAGCAGTGATCCGGAACCAACTATTTGAGTTACTGCATCAGCCAGAAGTGGACTTTTTTTTTTTTTAACTGACAGGAAGGATGCAAAAAATATTTTCACCAGTTAAAGGTTTAAGATTATGCTGGTTGTTGTGGCATGGTGCTGGAATGAGATCTTCATTTGAAATAGAATACACTAGATTTCTTTCTGTACTGAAGATTAAATGAACTAACTTTTAAAAACAACAGAAACTGATACAAAAAATGCTCAAGCAGCCCAGGTTGGTATTTTTTTGTTATCCTTCTGAAAAGGTAATCTCTACTCACATCTATTTCTATCTTAGTAGCCTTATTCTCTTTAAAAACACATGACAATAAATATAAATGGGACAAACAAGCTTAATCTAAAAGCATTTTGAGAGGAAAAACTCTACTTGTAAATAATCGCCACCTCACTGAAAACAGTAGAATTTAAAAAAAAATTGAGTCAAGTACAAATATTGCAAATAAACATGAAAGGCTTGGTAAGAAAAATGATAGATAGTCTTTCCCTTAAAAAGAAGTTTTGTTTTACGAAAGAGCCATGATTTACAAAATTATTCATAGTGAGTCTTAGACATACTTTACTCCAGTAGCCTTCAAGCCATCAATATTTTCTTTTCCCCACCAGTGTTCTCAGGTTCCCTCTCACCCATCCCCTACCTGCCATCTTGATTGGGACATTTTTATGTTTGCTTGTTGGACTTTGTCTGGATCTCCCGTTTCACTGCTGTGGACTCTGCTTTGGATATTTAGCTCTGTCACTCCTTCGCACCACAGAAGTACTGGATCCCTTGGTTCCTTGCCACCTCTTGATCCACATCTACCTCCTTTCCTGCCTCCTTCCATTTCTTTCCTTCTCTGTCCTTTTCCATATACTATGGGGCCAAGGGTAGTCTAGACACACCCTTTCAAAGATTGCGTTCCATTATCCAGTTATTTTATATCCCTCATATGAGATTTCCTGTGTTTGTCCTTTTTCTGACTGACTTTAACAAGATCTCTTCCAGTTGCATTCAGGTTGCAGTGAATAGCATGATGGTTTATTACAGTTGTGTAGTATTGCATTGTGTGTCTGTGTATCAACTTCATGATCCACTTATCTATAGCTGAATATTTATGTTGATTTTTTAAATTTAATTGGTGGTAGTATCTCTGTAAAAAGTACATGAACTTTAGAGTCAAAAACATCATCTTAAGGAAGTCTCTGTCTTTCTCACGAAACTAATTCTTTTTTTTTTTTGCTTTTTGGGTCACACCCAGTGACACCCAGGGGTTACTCCTGGCTCTTTTCTCAGGAATTACTCTTGGCGGTGCTTGGGGAATGTGGGATGCTGGGTTTCAAACCCAGGTTGGCCATGAGCAAGACAAATGCCCTACATTCTGTGATATTGCTCCAACCCCATCATGAACCTAATTTTTTTAAAGGATTTAATTTATTTATTATTATTATTATTATTTTTTTGCTTCTTTGGGTCACACCCAGCGATAGTCAGGGGCTACTCTTGGCTCTGCACTCAGGAATTACTCCTGGTGGTGCTCGGGGAACCATATGGGATGCCGAGGATCAAATCCAGGCCTGCATGGGCCGGCCACGTGCAAGGCAAGCGACCTACCCGCTGGGCTATCGCTCCGCCCCCATGAACTTAATTTTTAAAAATTAAAACTTAAGTTTACCAAAGTAGACTATGAACTGGTTTTCTCAATACACTACTTATTTGCAAGGTTAGGGAGTATGAATATAAAATATAGTGAAAGGGAAAAAATATTCAGCAATAAAGAGTACCAGCACTGTAATTGAAGACTAGTAAATTTATTTTGTATTGTGCTTGAACCGCAAAATCCAAATGGTTGTTTTTGCTCCCTGTTGCTGGTCTCTTCGCTTGATCACTTGATCACTTGAATCCTGTTATTCATTGATTTGCTCGAGCGGGCACCAATAATATTTCCATTTGACCCTATCACATGCCAATGTAGCCCAATGGCATCTGGTTGCTTCAGGAATACAAAGAGCCTCAAATCGTTCCGTCAGGGTCTTGACCAAGAAGTCTGACCATCTTGTAGGTGGGCGGCCACGTGATCTTTTGGCATCCCGTGGAATCTAGTCAGTAATGGCTCTAGTCCGGCAGTCGTCTCCAAATTGCATTACATGTCCAGCCCATCTGATTTTTGATGCCTTGGCAAACGAGACAACGTCCCTTATTTTGGAATAGCGATGGAGGTCAGAACTCCGAATTCCTTCTCTCACTTGAGTGAGACGTGATATTCCAAGCATAGCTCTTTTGATTTCTCTCTGGGAGACCGAATAGCATTCTCGTCCTGTTTTCTTAGGGCCCAGGTCTCTGAGGCGTATATTAATGCAGAGAGAACGGTGGAGTCGAAGAGATGTGCCCGGAGCCAGAGGTTCTTTGTCCTTTTAGCTATTTCTTCAATGCTTCTGAAGGCATTCCATGCCACTCTCTTCCTCCTGCACAACTCAGGTTTTAGGTCGTTCATCATGTTGACTTCTCGACCTAGGTACACATAACTAGCTGCATTCAGAGATGTCTGTTCCATTGAGAGCGAATGGGGCCTCTGGAACTAGTTCATTTTTCATGAACTGGTCTCATATTAATAAGATTCTTCATTTAAAATAAGTTTATATACAAACAATAGACAGATTTAGGGCCAGAGAGAGGACAAGAATGAATGGGGTCAGAGTGATAGTCCAACAGGTAGGGCGTTTGCCTTTCACGCAGTTGACCCAGGTTCAATTCCTTGGCATTCCATATGGTCCCCAAGCACTGCCTGAGTTCAGAGCCAGGAATAGCCTCTGAGCATTGCTGGGTGTAACCCCCTCCCCCTCAAAAAAAGAATGAAGCTCTTTCTTGCTTTGTACACCTTAGACTTAGCTGTATGCCCATATCCTGAGCCCTGCCAGGAGCGGTCCCTGAGCAGAGTCAGGTATAAGCCCTGAGCACGACCAGATGTGACCCAAAACCAAACAATAAAGTGGAGTTAGTGCCATATAAAAGTAATTGTTAAATATGGCTAAATTTAACAGAAGAGGGGCGCTTTACATTTTTATCAATTTAAGATAAGAGGAAGTGCTTTACATTTTATCACCTGCTATTTTCTCTTTTAAAATTAAATTTCTAACTTTTCTTACTGAATAAAAACCAGTAAAACTCTTGTAGATAAATAGAATTTTAAACTTTTTCTCCTTAAGATAAGATGATTTCATAGAAAACATTTCATCGTTGGTGGTCTCTATGAAAGTATTAAAAATGACTTAAAATAATATTGTATAGCCCTTGTAGTAGTTACAGAAGTGAAATTATAAGCAAGTGTCTGAATTTTGATGCAAATTTAGAAAATATACTTTTCCTGTCCATCTGCTTCCTGTCCATTTGTCCTGCCATTTCCTGATCCAATTTACAATCAATCCAGGGAGGAAAGACAACTTGATCTAAAAAGAAGCTCAATAAACATTAACAATTTTCCAGCCATGTGACAAATTTCCTTCATCAAGCAACTTGTTTAAACTGTCAGAAAGTATAAACTAAAAGTAACCATCGATAGAACAAAAGTCTGTTTAAATGGTTTCCTCTCATGGGTAAGTAGTTAATGAGCCACACAGTAATAAAATTCTCGTGAGTTGGTGTTCACTTTCTGGAAAAAACAATTTCCTTGCAGGGTGAGTTAGTTACTATAAACCCCAGAGTGGCCAGGATAGCAGACAGGAGGCCTTTCTTATTTTGTGCCTTCAAGATGTTTCATTCTTCCAACAATCTGATTTCTGGAAAATGGTTCCTTTCTTCAAGTAAGTTTATCAGAAACTTTGATCTTCTTAAATATCTAGATGCACCAGAGTAGAGCAAAATTTCAACAGGCCAAGTACAGAGACTGTCCATTTAATACTACAATTTTAGAGACATCTTTGATATTTCTAAGACATCATTTTGATTAAAAAATTTAAGTTGAATTTCAATTGCCAACAAAACATTGGTGTGGTATGTTTTGAAAGGCTCTGCATTACTAATTTTTCAATACTAATTTAGTCAAGTTGATAGTCATTTTATTTCAATAGCATTTATTATTTAAGAAGAATATTGAATTATATTGATGCATTCAAAATACAAAAGGAAAAATGAAATATATAACTTAGTTTTATGGCACTGATAGACATATTGACAGTCATATTATATTTTCATTTCACTTACTGGCTTGTTTTTTCCCAATGGTGTGATTTGTTATGTATAAATGAGAAATGAAACATTTCAATAAATTGTTCATGGATGACAATTGCTGTCAGGGTTTGTTTTTTTTTTCCTTTTATTTGGTTTATTTGCAGCAGACATCCACCTAATTTTTCAGTTTTATAAAATACAGCAGCATCACTTATTTAGACGTGTCACATATGAATTTAGGTTATTTTACTTCAGATTACTGACAAACTTTCTAGCCAGAGTTCAAAAGATCCAATTTTGTACCTGTATTTAATTAGCAAAATCCCACACTCAATTGAGAAGGTAAAAATTTTAGCCCTGATTTCTGTTTTCTTAAAAAAATTTTTTTAATGTATCAGAATACTGAAGAGCATTAAAAGAATTGAATTAGTTTACAAAGAATCATTGTTATTTGACACACCTACATTCCAGGATAATCAAACCTGGAATTTCCATTAAAACTTATTTGTGATTTCAGTAACTAATTCCTGTAACTGATTTGTATTGACTTCCTCTTCTTGATTAGCCTTATGAGGTCAGCTATGTCAAAGGGTCACAATTTTTACTGAACAT
This sequence comes from Cryptotis parvus, assembly GCA_021461705.1. Classification (NCBI taxonomy): domain Eukaryota; kingdom Metazoa; phylum Chordata; class Mammalia; order Eulipotyphla; family Soricidae; genus Cryptotis; species Cryptotis parvus. Next base: position 25,907 of record JAJIBD010030785.1, read on the forward strand.
ATTATATAGTCGCTTCATGCTTGCAAAGATGACAATGCAGTTCATTGGAGGAGAGGTTATTTTGCCCTGATAAATGACCCTAGTTCAATAGTATATTATCTATTGAATAAGTTTGTTCATCATACACAATAAATTTGAAGTGTATATAGATATAATATAAAAGGTAAAATTTAATTTTGGAGGGGAGAAGCTGTATGTATTATTAGTATAGAAAAAGAATTTTTTAAACAAAACATTGCAAAATGTTAACTAAAAAAAAGAAAATTTTGACCAGCTGCATCATATTAAAAATAAGGCATTGGTTTATTAAAAAAAAAACACCACTAGGAGGCTGAAAAGACTGGGGCCGGAGAGATAGCACAGCTGGTAGGGCTTTTGCCTTGCACGCAGCCCACCGGGTTCAGTCCCTGGCATCCCATATGGTGTCCTGAAATAATTCCTGAGTGCAGAGCCAGGAGTAACCCCTGAGCATTGCTGGGTGTGACCGAAAAAAGCCAAAAAAAAAAAAAAAAAAAAAGACAAATCACAGAATGGCATGCATGATATATTCTCAATACACATATGCAAGAGAGGACTTTTTGTTAAAAACAAAAAAAATGTTTCAATTAAAAAAGGTAAGACTAAAGTCATGGGAAAATGAACAAAAATTTGGAAACTTTCCACATAAGAAGCTCTCCAAAGAGTCAATATAAATTTGAAGTGTTGTTCAATATAGGCATCAAAAAAGTGTGAATAACAAACTGCAATATGCAATTCCAAGTATATATGAAATAAGAAATACTCAAGACTCTAACATACTCTTTCTGGGTGTAGAAATTGGTATCACAAACTAGGGTTATGATTTGACAAAATACAGTAAAGTTGAAATACATCTCTGATCCATCACTACTCTTCCTAAGCTATTACAAAAAAAATTTATGCATATACAATAATATGAAAGATGATTATAATTGTGTGGTGCATAAAAATTACAAAGCAGAATACAATGCTGTTGTCTATCAGGCAGAAAAGGGCAACTAAACTCTATAAATGTGTATGGCAGAATTTTATGCAATGAAACTTATAAAACTAATACAGTAGCATTAATATTCAGTGCAATAAACAAGATGGAAATGAATGCATTTGGAATGTATGATTTAATTGACATTTCAAAAACTAGTTAAACTCTGGAGAGATAGTGCAGTGGGTAGGATGCTTAACTTGGACACGGTGGACCTGGGTTCCATTCCTGCCATGCCATATGGTCCCTCAGCTCTGCCATAATCCCTGAACACAAAGTCAGGACGAAGCCCTGAGCAATGTGGGATGTGGCCAACATCCCACAAAAACAAAGAGCACCTGGAAAAACTATATCTACGTGTTAAAAGTCAGTAAATAGATTTTTAAAGAATGACTAAGAGGTAGCAAAGGGAATTTCTGGAACGCTAATACTATAAACATTTATTTTTGTATATTGGGGTATATTACAGAGATGTTAGCTTTATGAATGCAACTAAGTTGTGAATTTATAATTTGCATATATTTTGTGCATGTGTATTACTATTAAACAAATTTTACTAGAATGGTGTTGCAGGACTCCTCAAAGAGCCTCTGCATCTGCTCTGAATTGCCTCCTGCAAATCACTTCGTAGATAAGGGGGTAGTCTAAATGTGGCAGTTTATCTGACCATGTATTCTGTACTGGTTATTATAAATATTCTCTCATGCTGCCACAATCATCTTGGGACTAGCTAGATCTTATCAGCTTATTTGCCTGGCCACATTGGATCTCTAAATAATTAGACCAGAGAGAAATGCTGTTTGCCTCCAAGCAAGCAAGCATGGCTCCCCTGATAACTTAAAGGCAACTAAAATACAAAACAACTGTGAAGTAGACGAGACTTGTGAAGGCTTGGAGAAATATTTAACTGGCATTAGTAATAGTCTTTGGTACAGAGACATGCCATCTCAGAAACCCCCTTCTCTACCCTATAAAGACTTTTCCAGGCAGATCTTGGCTCAAGACATTATCATATAAAAGACATTAGGTGAGGTGCTGGGAGAAATTACCTGAGGGCATTTGACCCTCCCTGCCAGGGGAAGTTACATTTAGCTTACAGCTCCTCCCAGCTCTGCTAGGAGGCTTTGAATTAGCTCTGGGTCCTTGTAAACAGCCAGGTCTCCTGAAGTTGCTACATTTCTATAGAGCTATTTTCCTGTTTTCATGTCTAGATAGCCCAGCCCAGAATGGACCGGGCTGGGGAGTTTGGGTGGATTTCTAGCTATAAAATAAGCTGCAAGAAGAAAGAAGCTCTCTTTTTTTTCACTTTTTGCCATTTCGGCTTCCCTTGGCGTTTTGCTTCTCTGTCTTCTCCATTCTCTGTTGGGCCTCAACACGTGGTGGCAGCCACCTTGGCCTACACCTGGCTGGGGCCTAGCTGGAAACCCAGAGTCCGGAGGTTTTCCCTGCTCTTGGATTGTATATTGGAACCTGTGATAGTAAAGTCCTTTTAAAACTGCATCGGATTTCTGAGTCTTCATCCATTCCCGCCGGGTTCGGAGGTAGAAGGAAACTTCGCTTCCCGGCACTGTTGGGGACTCGGCGGCATCCCGACAGAAAGGAATGCAAAATTAAGTTTCATATACAATAAGCAATGCAAAAAATAAAGAATAAAGAAAATTAGAAATGCTTGGACCTGAGCCCAGGCCAATTAAATCATCTGGGAGACAAAATATTTCCTTGACTCTCTTAGAGACATACTGTATCCGATGAAATTCTGGATGTTGTTTCACTTTAAAATGGCAAGCTTAATGTTGTGACAAGAAAGATTGTATCTGCCCCTCTTTACTCTTAGGATTAAAACCATGTTAATTTTTTCAGCTTTCATCAATTTGCTCCACAATAGATGTCCTAAGATGTTTTAGCTTCTATCTTACTCCTGGCTAAGTCCAAGAAGGGGATTAACATGCAAGAAGTGCTTTGGAGAGTGCTCTCAGGATCAGCTTGTGGGAGAACAGAATTGAGCCCAGTGAGAAAGCTGGGCTGATCCAATCCCCTGGAAATACAATAGCCTCTGAAATTGACAAGATCCTTTAAAATTGTATCCTGAGGGCTGGAGTAGTAGTACAGTGGGTAGGTGCTTGCCTTGAACATGACCAGTGGCAGGGTTAGATCCTCAGCTTCCCATATAGTCTCCAGAGCCAAGCAGAAATGATCCCCAAGTACAGAGCCAGAAGTAAGCTCTGAGCACTGCTGGGTATGTCACTCTCCAAATTAAATTAAACTGTTCCCCCGTTGAGCATTATTCAATATGCATTGATATGGGAAGCAAGAGCAGTCTTAGCAAGATGACAGCAGTTGTAGTTGGGATAATCAGACCTAAATTATATATTATTTTAAAGGTAATTCATAATAAACACAGCAGTTCACAAGAAGTAAATATTTTCACGATCTTAACTCCACCCAGCAGACTAGCCTATCACAGCCTGGCTCATGCGGCCGCTTGAGGCCGCACGATCATCAATAAATGCTGGGTTTAGAGATGACTACAAGAGTATGCTACTTGCACAGTAGAGCCTGGCAAGCTACCAGTGTCGTATTTGATATGCCAGATACCAGTAACAATTATAGACCTCATTCCCATGACCTGATGGAACGATTTGAGGCTCTTTATGTTCCTGGAGCAAGCAGGTGCCCTTAGGTTCTACTTGCATAAGACAGGACATATGGAGATGTTACTGGTGCCCGCTTGAGCAAATCGATGATGAACGGGAAGACAGTGATAACAGTGACAGTGATTTCTTATTTTTGTACAGTCAAATATACAAATGAGACAGAAAGATGAGAGAGCAAGATAATTTCTGGGTGAATATCATAGAACCCAACTGAACAAAAATAGAGCCTTAACCTCTGTGTAAAAAAGTACTAGCTAGGTTTGTTCCTCTAGAACTCTGTTTATCTGCATTTTTGTTTGGTTTTGTTTTTTCACCTAGAAAAATAATTAGGCTCAGGGCTTACTCCTGGCTCTATATTTGTACTAGCATCATACCAGGGTCAGCCAGGTGCAAGGAAACTGCTCTACCCACTGTACAATCTCAAATCTTTATTTTAAAGTGTCGATATATCTAGCATGAACTTTTATGGATCAATTAGAATGCTTTTTTTAAAAGGTGTTTTGAAATAATAATGTGTTACATAAATATTTAAGCTTATGTATAATTCTGATATTTGGAGCATTAGAACTGTATTCTATCAAAGAGTAATTTTTTGATTTATCTATTAGAGAGATGGTAGCCAATGACATCTATTACACATAAACATAAATACTTATCTGCTGTTTATTCCTGTCCTAATGGGAGTAGAAAAAGAGAAATCTTGAATTTTTCTTCCATACTGTTGTCTACTAAGCCCAGCTGAAAAAGTTATGTCTCAAGTGTAACTTCATAGCCCAGGAATATATTACTAGGTGAGGATTAGTTAAACTGATTTTTAAAATGAACTACCAGGGCTGGATTATAGTATAGAGGGTAATGTATTTGCCTTCAAGTGGCCAACCCAGGTTTGATCCCTGGCATCCCATATGGTCCCCTGAGCATAGCCGGGAGTAGTCTCTGAGTGCAGAGCCAGTAGAAACCCCTGAGCACTACTGGGTGTGACCCAAAAAGGCAAAAAAAAAAGAATAAAGAAGAAGAAATAAAAAAGATCTACTTTACAGAGTCTAAGCCCATTGAAATTATGAAATAGTTTATAGAGTAGTAAAGATAAGTTTCATTCAAGGTTTGCTCAGTATTCTGTGTGACTTAAGAATTAATCACAAATAAACTTCAGGAGTCTATTAAATCAGTCCTTGCCAATTTCCTTAATTCTGAGACCAGTGACCTGCTTATGCAGATGGCACCACAATCACAATTTAACCAACGGGTGTGGAGGACTAGGTCAGACAATGAGTAGTCATGTGTCATCTATCTACAGACACCACTAGTGTCTAGGCCATCATTTGATTCCGGGCCTCATCCTTAATGTCCTTCTTTATTTTCTTTCGGGCATTTCTGTTTGGACATGCCACCATAGTCTCAAACTCAAACATCTCCCAAACTTGCTGGTATTCCTGATTTTCTACTTTTAATGATTTCATTAAAGCTTAAAACCTCTGGGTTATTTTTGTCCCCCACCTTTAGTCCCCTTCACTTCGCCCACAATCTAAAAACTCTATAGAACTATTCTTTATTTGTCCCCTTTTCCATTTCAAAATTGACAATATCAATATGTTTCAAATCTGATGTGCTTACTTTTATGTCCAATCCTTTCAAATACACCACATTAAAATTTCCAGAACTCTAACATTATTGCAACCACTATTTAACAGTTTTTAATAAAACTTCTATGAATTATATGAGTGGGTGGAGCTATAGCCACTCTAGTTATAGAGTGGCTATAGCCAAAAAATTTAAATATCTGTCTTATTGTTTATCAAAATATGAATTCTGCCCACAGACCAATGGAACAGAGCCTGAACACTGACCCTCAAATATATAATTACCTAATCTTTGAAAAACGATCAAGAAATGAGAAGTGGAACAAGGGAAGTCTCTTCAACAAATTGTGAGGGGGAAAACTAGACAGTTACATGCAAGAAAATGAACTCAGCCCTCTCTTTAATGCCAGGCACAAAAGTCAGATAGAAATGGATTAAGGACCCCAATATCGGACCTGCATCCATAAGGGACATGGAAGAAAACATAGGCGGAACTCTCAAAGACATAAAACTAAAGTAATCTTCAAAGATGAAAAACCACTGGCTGTTGGCTGTGATTCAGGCACACTGACACATGGAGCAGAGCTGCTACTGACTCTTCCTGTGGCATGTGGCCACATCAAACTAGTAGAACCCAACCATGTTCCAGAAATTCAGATGGTCAATGCAAGAACAGAAATAGACCAGATTAGCCCATAACAAACCAGGGGAAAAAGGAAACTCATGACTTTATCAATACCATTGCCATAAATGGGCGACTATTCTCAATATAATTGGTGCTGGCTGAGGGAGCAGGAATGGGGATGGGGTGGGGGGTGGGAAAGAATGTCTTTGGTGGTTGAAACATACTGGTGGTGGGATTTGTGTTGGGTGATAATTTAAAAAAAAATAAAAAATAAAGATGGAAAACTTTCTCATGAAAAAAAGATGAAATACCACTGATCAAGCAAGTGGAAACAAAGATAAACAAGTGGGACTACATTAAACTAAGAAGCTTCTGCACTTAAAAAATAAACAGTGGGGCTGGAGTGATAGCACAGCGTGTAGAGCGTTTGCCTTGCACGAGGGACCGGGTTCGATCCCTGGCATCTCATATGGTCCCCAGGCACTTCCAGGGAGTAATTCCTGAGCGAAGAGCCAGGAGTAACCCCTGAGCATCCCTGGGTGTGACCCCCAAAAAAAAGAGAAACAGTGACCAAGACACAAAGTCATCCCAAAGACTGAGAAAAATTATCCAATGCCCATATGGTAAGGGATTAATATCCAAGATATATAAGGCACAAGAAGAACTTTACGTGAAAAAAAAATCCAACCACATCACAAAATGGAGAGAATAAATGAACAGAAGAACTTCCAAAGAAGAAAGATAAATGGCCAAAAGACACATGGAAAATAATTTATATAGCTAATCATAGGGAGATGCAAATCAAAACAGAATGAGATATCATTTCACACCACAGCTACTGGCACACATCCAAAAAGAAAAAACACAAGAGCAGCCAGTGCTGGTGTGGATGCTGGAAAAAGGGACTCTCCTTCATTGTTGGTGGGAATACTGACTGGTCCAGCCTCTTTGGAGACCAATATGGGCATTCCTTCAAAAGCTAAAAAATTGAGCTTCCATTTGACTCGGCAATCCCACTTCTGGGAATATATTCTGGGCTTCAAAAACACAAAGCAGAAATGACATCTGCACTTCTATCTTTATTTCAGCACTATTCACAACAGCCAGAATCTGAAAACAGCCCAAATGCTCAAGAACATATGACTGGTTAAAGAAATGATGGTACATCTACATAATGGAATAATATGCAGCTGTTAAGAAAATGAAGTCATGACATTTTCTTATAAATAGATGTATATGGAGAGGATCAGGCTGAGATAAAGGAGTCAGAAGGAGAGGGAAAGGCACAAAATGACTGCACAGATTTGTGGGGTAGTAAAATCATAATATGAAACCAATATCCAAGACAATAGAAACAAGAGCTAGGAGGTTTGATCCATGGTTAGAGGCCTGCTTCAATCTCTTGGGGAAATGACAGTTGGGATTGGCAAGGGACCACTATGACCAAGATAGTTATTACTCTGTATAAGAACTGAGTGCTGAAAGTAGGTAAAGATGCAACATGATAACCTCTCTGTATTACAAACCATAATACCCAACAGGAGAGAGAAAGAGGGAAGAAGGAAAGTGCCTGCATTAGAGACAGACCAAAGGGTAGGGAATGAGGGGTGGTAGAAGGTAAAGGGAAACATTGGTAGTGGGAAATGTGCCCTGGTGGAAGGATGGATTGGAACATTGCATCACTTAAACCTGATCATGAACAGCCTTCAAACTGTAACACAGAGTGATTCATTGAATTAAATTAAAAATTATCTTCTGAAACTAATAGACAGTCATCACCTTTGTAGTATCTGATAATGATTTTCATAAGACACACATTGAAAAATAAAGTAGATCTCCGAGTCTAGCACACTTAATTGTAGTTTATATCTATACTTTATAACCAATTTTATGTGGTGTAAAACTGGAATCAAGCTACACTTTTTTTTTCTTTTAGGTACCCAGTTTTCATTACACACATTAGTATTGAAAATACTTTTTTATTTTGTTCTTTTGCCCTATTCTTTATCACAAACCATTGGGGCTGCAGAGAGTACAGCAGGTAGGTCATTTGCCTTGCATATGGTTGACCTGGGTGCAATCCCAGCCATCCCATATGGTCCGCCAAGCACTGCCAGGAGTAATTCCTGAGTGCAGAGCCTGGAGTAACTCCTGAGAATCACTAGGTATAACCCCAGGACAACTCCCCTATACACACACATAAAATAAAAACAGTATTGTTCATTAATTCAGTGCTTAATCTCTATAAGTGTGAATAGGTGGCAAATGTCATTTAATTACAAATAGAATTACAATGGCTAGGCAACCTACTTTAAATCACCAGGGCTACCGTCTCCCGCCCAATATGATCAGAACATCCTGAAAGTAGAGGGAAATGGAAAAGAAGCGATCAACAAAAGATTAAAATGTGAAGGGACCTGAAAGAGGCACAAAAGAGCATTATGGGTGTTGAAGACAGAGAAGGAGGCCTAGAGTAGGGGACAAGTGACACCTGCAAAGTTGGAAAAGAAGAGAAAAGCCTACCTACGTGAAGATTTTAGCATTCCTTACTGAATTTGAATTCTACTCAGCTATAAGATAAAAATTTTAAGATGCTTGAGTCACTACATATACCAGTGTTGATGCAGTAGTAATACCATCTTTGACTATAACTTTATTTTATTTTATTGTGGGTCACACCCAATGAATCAAGGGTTACTTCTGGCTCAGCACTCAGAAATCACTAATGACAGACTCACAGAACATTTGGGGTGCTTGGGATCAAACCCCATTCAAGGCAAGTTCTTTACCTATTGAACTATCTCCTTGTGCCCAGCCAATCACTAGGCACCCGGGAGGGATGGTGGGTTCTAGCCCTGGCCCACTTCGCCAGCAGAGCCTCACAAGAAGCTAGATGAAACCCCACTCCATGGGGGCCACAATTTTCCACATCTGGAATACTGGTATACATAACACTTGGGAACTCTGGAATTGAATAGATTTCAACAATGGGTGTCCAGATGAATCTGGCATGCCCTGAGGTTTGAAAGTTGCTTTAAGTCACATCTCAGAGTCCCACTCACAGACTTCTAATTTAGTATGTTGCATTTCTAAAAAATTATAAATATTTCCCTGGTTTCCAGTACAGGGACTTCACTTTGAGAATAATTGACTCTGCCATTAGATAGGGCAGGGAACATCTATGGTGAGTTTGACTAGCAGAGGATTCACTGCTCTGGCTTGTCACTAAAGGGTTGTCACTCATTCCTCTGTGGTCTGAGGACCATCCTTAACAATAGGCTATTGTTGTCTTTAAAATGAAATAGCATAACACTATAAAATCCAGTTATGGTTGATATTATTGCCATTGAAAATTGGTTTGAAGAATTTAATTAATATATATGTAAGAGTTTTGAATTGTGTGTGTTTTTTAGAATAGTTTATTTTCTCTAAACAACAGTTCTTGCAAAAGATCAAGGAGCAGGGACTCAGCCAGCTAGCTACCTTTGCTCTACAAATTATCACATAATTGTATTTCTAAAAAACAATATAAAAATTCCTGATATTATATTTTTGACATAATGACAGAGCAATTGCTTAGAAAATATTTAATGATGTACCTTAACAACAAGGAAAAATAACATACTGAACATAAATTTCATTTCAAAAAATAATTTGGTTTAATGCAGGATTAATAATATGTACAGTGCCTAGATTGTTGAGATCAATCGTCACTTGAATGTTTCTGTAACTAAGAATGATTGTGGCATCAGCCTGAAGAAGGGATGGTCCTTAAGGAAAGTTAATCTCCATGGAGTTTGTGAGATTAATAAAATGGTAATCCAGATACTTACAGTTATATAGGATGACTGTTTAGGCTGATAAATGATATCCCTTTCCTTGAGGAACAAGGAGATATCATAACATTTCAGTCATTGAACCCAGTGTTTGAAGTGCCTGTGTCCTGGGACAGGTGTCACACTACTTTCCATTCTCACAATAAATAACATTTAGAAGTAGATCATAAGAGGCTATGAAGAGAGAGTACCTCTAGGGAAGGTCATGAGACAGAATAGTTGGAGGGAGACTAGAGACCAGGCATGGAAATCACTGAAAATGTGATGACTAAATTGGCAAACAGCATTTTTAACAATTACTCATTAACTTTTAGTAACTCTGAAGAATCTATTAGAAGGGAAATTAATAATAGGTTAACTAAAATTCACATGTTAAAATGAGGCAATTAGTTATGGAGAAAATATAAATTAATAATATCAGTTTCTAATGAACAATATGTATGCAATTATAATTAGAACTTATTTTCTAAAACTGGAATCATGACATGATTATATTGGATAGGAAAAGAGCAAGAAGTAGGCATGGCAGGTATAGCTGGATTATATCCATCACTTGATCACTTGATCACTTGAATCCCGTTATTCATCGATTTGCTCGAGCGGGCGCCAGTAACATTTCCATTGGACCCTATCACGTGCCAATGTAGCCCAATGGCATCTGGTTGATTCAGGAATATGAAGAGCCTCAAACCGTTCCTTCAGTGTCTTAACAAGGAAGTCTGACCATCTTGTAGGTGGGCGGCCACGTGATCTTTTGACATCCCGTGGGATCCAGTCGGTAACGGCTCTAGTCCAGCGGTTGTCTCAAAATCGCATTACATGTCCAGCCCATCTGATTTTCGATGCCTTGGCAAACGAGACAGCGTCCCAGATTCTGGAATAGCGACGGAGGTCAGAACTCCGGATTCCTTCTCTCACTTGAGTGAGACATGATATTCCAAGCATAGCTCTTTCGATGCCTCTCTGGGAGACCCGAATAGCATTCTCATCCTGCTTTCGTAGGGCCCAGGTCTCTGAGGCGTATGTTAATGCAGGGAGAACGGTGGAGTCGAAGAGATGTGCCCGGAGCCGGAGGTTCTTTGTCCTTTTAGCTATTTCTTCGATGCTTTTGAAGGCATTCCATGCCGCTCTCTTCCTCCTGCGCAGCTCAGGTTTTAGGTCGTTCATCATGTTGACTTCTCGACCTAGGTACACATAACTGCTGCATTCAGAGATGTTTGTTCCATTGAGAGTGAATGGGGCCTCAGGAACTAGTTCATTTCTCATGAACATAGTTTTCTTCAGATTCAGCTGTAGACCTACCTTTCCACATTCTCGGTCAAAGTCAGCCAGCATTTGTGCCGCTTGGCTAATGTTTGGTGTTATTAGAACAATGTCATCAGCGAAGCGGAGGTGGTGTAGTTGCCGACCATCTATCTTCACTCCCATTCCTTCCCATTCTAATTGTCTCATGATGTTCTCGAGGGTGGCACTGAAGAGTTTTGGTGAGATGGTATCACCCTGTCGAACCCCTCTTTTGACATCAATGATCACTTCTTTGTAGAATGGTGAGATCCTGGTGGTGAATCCGTAATACAGCTCACGAAGGATCTTGATGTATTGGGTTTGAACACCCTGTTTGACTAGGGCTTCGATGACTGCTTCAGTCTCCACAGAATCAAAGGCTTTCTGTAAATCAATGAACGTGAGACAGAGTGGCATCTTGTACTCCCTACAAACCTCAATGAGCTTGGTTACTGTGTGGATATGGTCGATTGTGCTGAATCCTTTCCGGAAACCTGCTTGCTCGCATGGTTGTCCTTCATCTAGTGTTCTGCTAATCCTGTTCAGGATGACTCGTGTAAACAGCTTGTAGATGACAGACAACAGGCAGATGGGGCGATAGTTGCCGATGTCATGAATCGGCATGGATGAATATATCCATCCCAATGAGGAATATTACAGATTGCTTACAAAAATGTGATATTAATTCACTGTATCACTGTCTTCCCGTTCATCATCGATTGGCTCGAGCGGGCACCAGTAACATCTCCATATGTCCTGTCTCATGCAAAGTAGAGCCCAAGGGCACCTGCTTGCTCCAGGAACATAAAGAGCCTCAAACCATTCCATCAGGTCATGGGAATGAGGTCTATAATTGTTACTGGTATCTGGCAAATCAAATACAACATGGGTAGCTTGCCAGGTTCTGCCGTGCAGGTAGTATACTCAAGTAGTCATCTCAAAATCCAGTATTTTGAGATATTAATTAGAAATTGAAAAAATAAATATGTAACCATGTACTAACTACATCTTATAAAGGATTAGAAAGAGTTTTATTTACAGAGTATAGAGAGTATGAGATAGTAACAGATTTAAGGTTTTGCATTGGATCATCCAATCATTTTGCATTGGATTTGCATTGCATAGGATTGAAACACTTCCACCATGTATTTGACTCCCAGGGTTACTCCTGACCATAGAGCCAGGACTAAGCCCTCAGCACCACTGAGTGTGGCTCCCCCCCAAACCCAAACAAGTCTTTATAATAAACCTTTAAAAATATATTCTATGGGGCGAGAGTAATAGTCCCTGGCATTGCAAATGGTCCCCAAAGCACCTCCAGAACTAATTCCTGAGCACAGAGCAAGGAGTAACCTCTAAGCTTTGCCAGCTGTGACCCAAAAGCTAAAAAAATGTAAAATATGTTTTACATTGTAGATAAAATAAAATAGAGGTTTTCTTAAAATAAAGATGACAGGGCCAAGAGGATGGTCTAAAGTGTGAAAAATATGTACTGAACGTGTTTGAAACCCTAAATTCAATCCTTCACATTGCCTAGTCTAAATAATTCTGTGCATGATCCATTTAATATTTTTTAAAAATAATTAGCTACTTTCTCTTTAAAATAATGTTTGAAACGAAGTCACATCATTTTCCTTCTTAGAAAGCTGCATTTTATTTTTAAAAGAAAACAATAAAACTTTAACATGGAATTTCAATCCAGGATTTGAAAATTGGGTGTTCAGATCTATTTCTGTAGACCTGATCAAGTAAGACAAGAGACTGTATCAAGCTCAGGCAGTTGCTTAGCTTCATCAGGTATCTTACTGTACTTCCTGATTTCAGTAAATTGATAAGAATTACTGTTGGATTATAAAGTTCTGCTTGTCTTCGGAAGCTTCCTGTTATGTTATTACTTTGGTAACTTGTCTCTTCATATGTCCCATCTAAACTTCTGATACTTAGGTATTACCCAGAAAAATGGCTGTTAGTCCATGCCCATAAATATAAAAGCTCTTATGAAACTTCTCGGTATAATTTTGTTGTATTTTTTATTACCTTATACTTATAGCATCTGCATTGTATAATTAATTAAAATCTTTCCAGTGCTTTCTAACTCTACTTATGTCTTCTCAGTCTCTTTTTATATTGTCTGTATACTTAGGTACCCACCATTCTACAGCTTTACACCAGAGGAGGGCCATGGGTATTTTATGACATTAACAGCCAAATATTTACAACTCTTCTGTTTGTATCTCAAACACAGATCATGTTTATCTGACTTCCAGACATGGGTGTTTAATTACTTATCTGATATTTCACTTGGGATTATTATTCATGCATACTTCAAACTCAGTTTGCCATAAACCAAACCCAAGTCTATTTTCCCTAAATGTTCTTTTCTATTCTTTCTTACTTTCATGAACTATATCTTTATCTATCTAGTTATCACATCCAGAAACCTAGAAGTTTATTAATATCTAAAATTTTACAAATCATATGTGTTCAAACTCCAAATCTATCCATTAGCATGACTGTTCATCTATCTATCTATCTATCTATCTATCTATCTATCTATCTATCTATCTATCTATCTATCTATCTATCTATCTGTCTGTCTGTCTGTCTGTCTGTCTGTCTGTCTGTCTGTCTGTCTGTCTGTCTGTCTGTCTGTCTGTCTGTCTGTCTGTCTGTCTGTCTGTCTATCTATCTATCTACTTATCTATCTGCCTGCCTGCCTGTCTGTCTGTCTGTCTGTCTATCATCTATCTTCTAATCTCATAAAAAGCCTTTCTTCTCTTCCTGAGCCACCACCACGTATAATACTACTTTAGCTCACCACATTGATCATATAAGACTGATCCCATGATAGATTTTTAACTATTTTACTCTTCCCTCCTGTACCATATCATCCATTTCTTATAGGACTCACAAATTTTGGGAGCTGACACTTCCACTGTTATAGCAGGAGTTTACAAGTTATATATTGTTGAATAAATTAGTAATTGGGATCAATTTGAGTACTTATGAATCTTGTATTAATTTCAGTAATATATATGTAAACTATGAAATATGAAATGTGTGGTAATATTAATATTACTACCTTAGAAGTAACTTTCACTAAATGTGAAATTTCATCTTTTTTTGGGAAAACAAATTGGATTCATATGTATTATTTTTTTTCCATTTATAGGCAAATTTTATTTTATTATTTGAAGCGACCCGTCATCCCAGCAGAGCCTCACAAGAAGCCAGAGGAACCCCCCACACCCACGAGGGCCATCATTTTCCACATCCAGACTCCCCAGTTTGTCAGAGCTCCCCCAGCTGAAGAGCTGATCACAAGCCCAGCTAGTCAGAGACCCACCCTGCAGCAGTCTTGTTTTTTTTTAATTTATTATACAACCATGAGATATACAATTAAAAGATGTTCATGTTCAGTTTTCGGTCATACAGTGTTCCAGCACCCATCCCCCACCAATGACCATTTCCCACCACCAATAACCCAAATTCCTCCCCCTTCCCCTACCCTGCCTCTATGGCAGGTTCTTCATCTCTTCTCTCTCTCTCTCTCTCTCTCTCTCTCTCTCTCTCTCTCCTCTTACTCTTGTGCATGCAGCAGTCTTTTTCAAGCCCAGCCCAGGTATGCCTGATCCCGAGAATCACATACGGGGCAGAGCTACCAGCTCTCCTTGTGCCCAGCTGATCACGAGGTGCCTGGGGAGGGAAGGCAGGTTCTATCCCTGGCCTTCCATCCCAGCAGAGCATCACAAGATGCCAGAGGAACCCCACACCATGAAGGCCACCATTTTCCACATCCATACTCCCAAATTTGTCAGAGTTACACCTAGCAGAAGGGCTGATCCACAAGCCCTGCTCTCTCGGCCGCTTTGCATCTGTGAGGTTCATCAATAAATGCGCGAGATGAGAGGCCCCTAACAGTGTATCCCACCAGCATGGCAGAGCCTGGCAAGCTTCCCGTGTTGTATTTGATATGCCAAATACCAGCAACAATTATAGACCTCATTCCCATGACCTGATGGAATGGGTTGAGGCTCTTTATGTTCCTAGAGTGAGCAGATGCCCTTGGGCAACTCTAGCATGTGACAGGATGCATGGAGATGTTACAGGTGCCTGCTCGAACAAATCGATGGACAACAGGATGACAAGTGATACGAGTGATATTATGGAAGTGAAAGAAATAGATGTCTGAATAAGAGGATGGAGAGGATATTACAGTGGGTAAGACACTTGCCTTGTATCCAACTTACCCATGTTTGATCTCCAGTATCCCATATAGTCCCCTGAGCACTGGCAGGAATAATTCCTGAGTGCAGAGACAGAAATAACCCCTCACAGTACAGCAGAGTGTGGCTCCCAAACAAGATTGACAAACAAACAAACACCGACAATTTTTAAAAGAAATGTTTGAATAGGAAGGGTCAGAATTGTAACGGATTCCCTTTGGCTTTGACTTTAGCTTCAGTCCTGTTGGGTTTCAGAAATTGCTGTTTCTTTTTAGACATTCGATGTTAAGACAAATATCAAATCTTTCATATTCTGTGATAAAATAAAACATGTTTATTGGCTTCACCCTAGAGCATATGAAAGGTTTTACCCTGGGTCAGCTGAACACTGATGAATTGGCATATTCATTTGGGGCATTTAGTAGGAGGAACAGTTTAAAAACATAAAAAAAAAGGTGAGGAGCCCTACATGTTGGGAGATGGGAACTGAACATGGTGGGAGCAGAGCACAAATCTAATTCTGGCTAAATCACAGTTACTGAAACACATTATGAGGTCAAGAGGTTAGGTCTGGAGGATCTAGCTAATGTAGAAATTGTGGGCTCTGTGGCTCTGTGAGACTATTACTCTATTATGCCTCACACTAGAATTAGAATAGTAAGATTTTTAAGAAAATCAGGATGTGGTAAATATGTGTGGGAGTTGGAGAAAATTCCCAAAACATGAGTAAATGCTGAGGAACTTAAATATTTATAAAATATTCTCTCCCTCTCTCTCCCACCCTCTCTCTCCCTCTCTCTTTCTCTCCTTTTTCGCTTCTCTCTCACTCTCTCACATACACAGACCAAACAAACCTTTATTTTCCATAGATGAAATCTTTCCTAAAATTACTGGTAGTGAATCCCTGAATAAACATTCCTTCAAAGTCCTAGCTTAGCAAATTTCATGGGTTGGAAGAAACTTGTGATTTCTCTGAAGACCATCACTGGGATGAGTGGGTACAGTAACTTTGCACTGTAGCTAAAAAACACCTTGCATAAAGCAGTTGTTTAACATAGCTTTTATATGTGTACGGTGGGGTAAGCTTTGATTGTAATTAGTATTATTTATCCTATTATTACTGTTTGGTACAACTGAATAAAAGACTTAGCAGCATGGTTAATTATTCTGTGGATCTAGAGAAGTCAAGAAGATCTAGAGGATTCAAGAAAATATGAGTAACGGAAATTTTTTTTAACAATAATCTGAAACATTTAACATTTCTTGATATTTGCATCAGATGTTGATAAGGATTAAAGGTGAAAACACTTTTGGCTTTCTTTATAGGGATATATCCAAACTTGAGAAGGGACTTGGAATAAGTTGACAAGGATACCCTCTAGTAAGGGTTGGTCTCTTCCTATGGTAAGACTTATCATGCTCTATCATTTTATATTTTATCATGCTATTTTTATTTTTAGTATATGAAACTAATATAGTGCTTTTTATCCTAAGTTGTGTACCTTTTTTTTGTTTATTCTTTGTTTTGGGGCCACACCCAGAGGTCCTCAAACTAACTCTTAATTCTGTGCTCTGGGTTCACTCCTGGAGAACTCAGGAGACCTGGAATTGGTTTGTCCTGGATCATCTTTTGCATTGCTTTCTGTCATTAAACTTTGCAGAGGTTTGCTCTTTTAGATTTCTCAAAGAAAATAATCTTATGGATGGAATTATTTTATTTCATTTTTCTAAGCGATCCAAATTTATTATCCATGGACTTAAAGAGCTGTGTGTGTGTGTGTGTGTGTGTGTGTGTGTGTGTGTGTGTGTGTGTAGGGGTACTTTTAACAGTGCTCAGATTAACTCTTGGCTCTGTGCTCAGGGATCATTCATGGTGGTGTTTTGGGACCATATATGGTGTTGTGGGTAGAACTGGATTTCCCCATGCAAGTGCCTTACCCCCATACTATCTAACCATACCTGAGTTAATATCTATAAGTAAGGCTATGTTAGTCATAGACTTAACCTTCTTATAACATTTTAATTTTAGTATCTTATGTGTTTACTATCAGATATACAGATCATCTGGTTTCTACCTTTCTGTTCTCCAGGATGGACTCAACTAGTTCATGTATTCTATCACCCATGACACTAAGTGACCCTTTCCAAAGTGAACAAATGCAATACATACTTACATAAAAATCAGTCTTCAACGTTAGAAAGACAATGATAATAGAACTTATTTAACATAGTTTGTAGTAGTTAGGATTCTCTCTTAAAGCAACAAAATTTGTTAGTTCAGTAACTACAAAGTTCAGGGAATAAATGCATCCAGACACAAATGGATCTATACATTTTTTGCTTAACTTTTTTAAAATTAATTTTTATTAAAGTCCATAATTTACAAAGCTGTCCATGATAGAGATCTTGCCATACGATATCCCAACACCAAACACAGCATCAATGTAAACTTTCCTGTATTAATGTCCCCATGTTCCTCCAACCGCCCAGTCTGACTTCTTAACAGGCATATTTTTAACCTTGATTAATGCATTATTGTTGGCTCTGTTGTTTGGATACATACAAATACCATACCTTAACACCACTAATGTGCTTGGAGTTTTTTAAGCCTGTCCTTTTCACCTCGTCTTCCTTTTCTTGCTTTTTCTTCTCAACTTTTTTCTTTCCCTTCCTTTCTATAATCTAAGATCAAGTGTAATCTAGGTATCTATAATTTCAAATCATAATTTTATTATTCTTTCAATTTTTAGACCCGACTATGGGTTCAGGGATCACTCCTGGTAGAAAAAATGGGACCAAATATAGTTCTGAGGATCAAATCTGGGTTGGCTGTGGGCAATGCAAGGACTTGACCTCTGTATTAAATTTTGAGCACGTAAAGTGAGATATTTATTTTTATGGCTTCCAAATATATTTGTAGATATTATACTAGACAAAACACTAAGCTATCAAATAACATGAAAATATTTTAAAAATTTATATCTTGGATGATGTCTCGAAAACTATTCATATTACCCCGAGAAATAAAGAAGAAAACCCAGTGCCAATACTATTCCATGAATATTTGGAATATCTAACTTGTAGCAGTTTCCTTCAGCTATGTGCTAAGATCAAAATAATATTCAGTAGGAAAGAAAATTCCAGTAATCTTGCATCCCATTAAAATCATAAATTTGGAAATTATAAACTTATAAAATATATTTTCCAGTTTCTAAAAATAGAGATTTTTAGAAATGCACACCCTGTGGGCTACTTCTGGCTTACTCCGGCTCTGTGTCGAGGGATCATTTCTAGTGGTGCTCAAGAGACCCTGTGAAATGCCAGGAATTGACACCAGCTAGGCCAGTGCCCTACCAGCTGTAGTGTTGCTTCAGCCCATCCCCACGATTTTTTTTTAAATTCCTCTTTTATGAGAAACAACACAAGGTAAATCCTATTTTTTTGAGCTGTGTAAAGCATCTCAGAAGTACAGGGGGATTTTCCATTCCACGTTTAGAACATGGATGTGCAATTTAATACTGGCCATTTTTAATTCATCAGATTAATTAAAACTTACAACAGTGTCCATTGAATTGGAGCTCTAATTAATTGATACAGTACCTGGTAGAACAGCTTTTATAATACAAATTTCAATTAAACTTTCAGGCAAACTTAAAATGTCCTGTATAAGATATATGTATATACACATACATACATATATATGAAACCAGTATATAACACACTACATATATGTATATAAAATATATGCGGATATATAGATATAGATATATAAACCTGTGTGCATTTAGTTATGTTAGTTATATTCAAGGAATTTGTGGTTGTAATTCCTTAAATCATGTCTGCACTCTGACCTTTTATGTCCCATAGCCATCCTCTGAATTTACTTCACTGTGTGCTTATGAACCTGACTGAATTGGGACATATCAATGTTTCATAAAGATTGAGAAACTCAATAGGGTAAAACTGAAAGAAAGGCCACTTTAAAATGCATGTCAGCAAATATTGGAATTGATTGAATTTTGCATTACAGAAAAGATATTCTTCCCATCTGCATATGGAAAAGACAGGAAATGACAAAACAAACCAAAATGGCAGAGAGAATTACATGGAAACTTCTGCTACTGAAGGATCCCCTGACTGTGAAAGTCACAGGCCATCCATAGACCTATAGCCTATACACCCATAATTACTAACAGCTGGTTTTTACTTAACAGAGATCATGAAAAACAATTACGCCAACTTTACTGGGTTAGGAACTCTATCTGTGCTTCTGAAACTCAGCCCAACATTCTTCTATATTCAACCCTTCACCAAATTTTAATATTTAATTAATTTAAGTTATTTGTTTTGGACTATAACTGGTGTTGCTCAGCAGTTGCCCCCAGCTCAGGGCCTAGGATACCTTCAAGTGGTACTTGAGAACATTGTGCAAGGGATGAACAATGGGCCTCACATACAGTACATATGCTCAGCCCTTTGATTAGCTCCACAGTGCTTGATAAATTTTAGCATTGAATGAAGAATTCAATAATTCTTTTTAAGTCAGCATGACATAATCAGCTAATTTTTTTTTCTTATTTCCATTGTTACTGAGGTACTATGATTTACTCTGGGATGAACCCAGTGCTTGGCAGAGCCTGACAAGCTACCCATGGTGTATTCGATTATGCCACTAATAGTAACAATAATGAACCTCATTCCCAATGAATGGAGTTGTTACTGCTGCTCGCTCAAGCAAATTGATGAACAACAGGAAGACAAGTTATACAAGTGATACAAGTTATTGGTCCATTAATTTGGCTTGTATATTTTAGCTACTAATAAGAGCATATATTTTTAATTTATTTTTTTATTCTTTTAAATTGTTCATTAAAATTTTCACAGTGTTCCAACACCTATCCGTCCACCAGAGCACATTTCCCAACATCAGTGTGCCCCGCTTCCTTCCCACCCCCTTACCCTCCACAACTGCCTTTATGGTAGGTACTCTCTCTAAAAGCGTATATTTACAAGAAATTTTAGAAAATAGTAACTACCATAAAACAATGTATTGCATAACTTTTTTTTTTCTGCCCACACATGGTCATGCTTAGGACTTACTCCTGTCTCTACACTCGGGGATTACTTCTGGTGGTGCTCAGAAGACTGTGGGATATTAGGGCTTGAACCTGTGTTGCACACAAGTTAATCGCCTTATTATCATTTCAATTCTGTATTGTGTCTATTTTTAATGATTGACCATAAGATTTGGATAGCTTCCATAAGTAGCTATCCTTCTGGAAAAACGTCATACTCTCTGAAGCACACATTTAACAGCTGGGCCATAATAGATGAATTGATAGACCAGTTAAGAAGCACTGGAATCACATAAACCTAAAGTGTTGGATGACTGGCTTAGCTAGCTTGGGAGCTTTGCTGTTTTATCCACTCACAGTTTAATCTATTTACACGTTCTTAAGCCAGGGTTCATACTAATGAGATCTCTCTTCTGTGTAAACACTGGTGGAGGGTGTGGCAGTTACAGAAGTAACCTTGACTCTGAATGAGTAACTTCTGTCCTGATACTGTTGGGGACCCCAGCAGCTCCCCAACACCGAAGGATCTATCTACTTTTATTTTCATAGAGCATTATACATATTAGACTCTAATCTCATAGAAACTGGTACATTTCACGTTTAAAGGAGTCACTGGAAATTTTAAATCCACATATTCATTTAGATAAGCTGTAAGAACTTTTATTTTCCTACCTGTCAATTGCCAAGCTCCAGCTTGAGATCTTTAATGTCAATTTTAAGATATGAGATACTTTCAGCTCAAAGTAACTTTAGATGCAGAAGAATTGCAAAATAAAAAGGATTCCCCATATATCTTCTATTTTATTCTGTTAACATTTACATAGTTGTGATGCATTTATCAAAATTAATAAATTAATATAGGTATGATACCAACATTTAAACTATAGCCTCTAGGGGCTGGAGTGATAGTACAGTGAGTAGGGCGTTTGCCTTGCATGCAGCAGACCTGGGTTCGATACCTGGCATCCCATATGGTTCCCGAGCACCACCAGGAATAATTCCTGAGCGAAGAGTCAGGAGTAACCCCTGAGAGTTCCGGGTGCGACCCCCAAAAAAAGCAAAAAAATAAAAGACTACAGCCTTCATTCAGGTTTCTTCTGTTATTTAACTAATTTCACTCTTCACTCTTTTATATGCCAGGATATAATTGCAATAAGATGGCACGGATTTTTTTCTTTATATCTTTTTTCATTTTATATTTTTCATTTTCATTTTTGATTTTTTCATTATATCTTTGCATTTTTATGTTTCTGGGCCTCACATGGCAGTGCTAGGGCTCACTGCTGTATCTGCACTTAGGAATTACTCCTGGAAGTGCTCAGGGGGCCATCTGGGACGCTGGGAATTAAACTCAGATTGACTACATGCAAGGCAAATGCCCTACCCACTGCACTATTGCTTTGGCCCCTCTTATTATATTTCTAAATATTACAAAGGCCATGCTTATATTTTTCATCTTTGATCTTTCATAATTATAAAGTTTGATAGCTACATACCTCTTTCTTAAAGTCACCATTTAATGTGTGCATTAATTAGACTAAACTCATTGAAATTGCTAAGAAATTTACTATGAGATTTAAAATGTTGAGTCTGGATTAAAAATACATTTAGGGCAGTTTGTAACCTTTATCCTTCTACCAAAAATATTTTCACCAAGAAAATGATTTTTCTGATAGGCTATATTTGATTTAATACAGAAAAAATTGAATACGTTTTGTTAATGATTTTTAGCTCACTTAAGATTAAGCTAGCATTCTCATGACAGCTATGTTTTGAACAGCTTAGAGGCATCTGTTCTTATTCAATTTTATATATTCAACATTTTTCTTAAACTTGATAAATATCTGTTGAGTTTATGAACATGAAAGTTCCTAAAATCCTCAGGCTGTGCTGAATTTGAAAAATTGACACTTTTAGGTTAATTAGACTCCAGAGTCTTCACCTCTGACTGCATTTGGGAGGTTTGGTTGTAGATGATGTCAAAGAGGCTGATAGGTGATGTATTATTGACTGCTTCATGGAAATGTCATGGGCCCTTATAGACTACTTACTGCCAGAAAGTTGCCAAGTTTAGTTCCTTTATGAGACAACTAGCAATAAATGTTAACTACTCATAAATGTGTGATCAAAACATTTGAGAAATGTGTTCATAAAAAACAATAAATCTCAAGTACTAATCACACCTGCAAGGTAATAAGAAACATCCTAATAATAAATGTATCATTCAAATAACTTTCTTTCTAGGACCCCAAATATTTACTCCTACAGAGCATTAAGGAAAACTGTTCTGTGAATACTTTGTCTTAACAGATCTTTATTTGTGATCTTCGTTTGCAACTTTGCAACATTTACTGATGGAATGATAGACTATTTGAAAAATGGTTCTCTTGATTTTTGTTTTGTTCAAAGCAACCATTTTATCCACTGTGCTTTGTTTTTTATGTGTTTATATTTTAAACATACAGTATCTGAAGAGTTTAAGTAGAAACACTATCATATTATTATAAACAAAGAATGTTACTATCTTGTCACTTGTCTTGTCACTTGACTTCCCATTGTTCATCAATTTGCTTGAGAGGGTGCCAGTAACATCTCCATTCATTGGGAATGAGGTTCATTATTGTTACTGGTTTTGGCATATGCAATACACCACGAGTAGCTTGTCAGGGTCTGCCGTGGCTCTGGGTTCACCCCAGGGGATCCTGTCTTTTTCTGTGTCAGGCCATCAACCATCCAGGGACCATGGGGCAGAAGCCTGGGTGTAGACAAGCCTGTCTCCTGTTTGCCACCTGCTGATGCAGCTTGGCACCACAGCCACACCTGCAACACTTCAAGGGGCAGAAATGTTACTATATACTATAAAAAAGCTATAAACAAAGACTTATTAAAAACAATTACTATTAACAAAGCTTTTCTGCCAAATCAGAAAATCTATGTATATTTTCATTTTATGGTAACAGACTTGAAAATTTGAATAAGTTCTCCTGGTTAATTCTGAATTTTAAATCTTCAGGTCTTAGTTTCTTACATGTTTATTTTACTCAAGTTCTGTCATAGCATGATACAGTCTTCATACATATTTTATTTCTTAAAATACTGAGTAGAGAGATAAAATATAATAAATATTATATTTTATAATATATAAAATAATATATAAAATAAATAAAATACTGAGAGAGTATTCTTAAAATACTGAGTAGAGAGCTACTACATATTATGTATATTTGCTACTTGAAAGTCTATCATGTTGATTGCAACCTTGGGACTCTGGGCTGTGTGATCAGCCAATTCCTTATTTCCTTCCCTGTCAGCGAGTACTCCTGAAAGCAGACTACCCAGGACTACTCAATGAGAAGCAAGTATGTAGCTTTTCCTTTATAGGTTCTCAATATACTATGATTTCATTGGGTTTTTTGAATAAAATTTGAAGAATTGAGCATAGATCAGAACCAGGATTAGAGAAACTTTTAAATACTACATAGTAAATATGTTGGGCCTGTCTTGAAACAGCTTGGCTAAAGCTTAACAGAAGACATAGATTCCATGAATTTCCACCTTGGTAAACATTTAATAAATCTGGATTTAATCAAGTATTTGTTTAGGTTACATTTCTTACCTTTATAGTTAACATGTCTGTTGTCTTAGTTAAATGACTTTTGCTAGCCTTAGAATGCAGGATGTTGAAATGTGTTGCTTTGTTTTTGTATAGCTGTACTTCATTTTCTTCTTGCTTAAGAGTTATTACTATACTAATTGTGAGGCAAAAAAATAAGGGCATATGAAGGTCAACGACCTTTAAATGTAATAGTAATATACATTTGATATCATCATAAATACTGTGTTTTCTATTTATGTATTGTGAAATGCTCCTACTGGTTAGAAGTTAGGCTTTCTTTTCAAAAACTTTCTCTGCCTTTCAGGCAGCTATTGGTAGGTAATTACTTGGTGGTTTCAATTAATCAGCCAGGTAGGGTTTAACTTGAAGTCACTTACTCTTGTGCTATGTCTATAATAGTCAACATTTGGTATCAGTTGCTGAAATGTGTTTTATTCTTATGGTAGGAATTGAAATTAATTTGGGTTTCTTCCTGCTGTGCTTATTCTTGTGGAATATTATGCCTTTGTCTTGACATACTATTTGCTTGATGCATAATTTGCACTCAGTTTCTCTAGCAGACAGTTAACCAATCCACACATGCTAGAGTATAGATCTACAAGAGTTTCTAGTTCACCTGTCATGTGTGACACATTGTATATTAGTTTATGCCACAAGTATTTACTTGAAATGACTTTTTTCCCCAGAAATCTCAAACTGAAATGAGGAGGTCTGATTTTATAGAGACAATCTCCTTAAAAAATTCTCTGCTCACAAAACCTAGGCTGAGTCCACAGTCATCTACAAGTGGATGACCAAGGGTCTGATAATAGCAAGGACTTTAGGATTGGGACTGGACAGGTAGTATTTACAATCAAAATTAGCCTTGCTAAAAATTTCAGAAGTGTTGTGTCATCATTAGATTTGTGTAATAAAATCCCAAAACATTTTTATTACCATGTTTGCTATGGATTTCTGAGGCTATAGTACTTATGTGATTATTTTTCCAACAAAAAATAAGACAAACTGGAAATACCCACTTTGAGATACTCTGTCTGATCACTAGAATATTACAAACCTTAATATAATATGAGTGATTTTAAGAGAATCGAGCAAGAGAAATGAGAATTAGAGAAATCTCTGGACTTGCTTTCTTATTAGCAGTTGCTCATTTGTCCTCTGTCTAGGCTCAGAGCTGTGCTCCTAAGATGGCACTCATCTTCCAGAAACCATATTTCTTTCACACTCTACTGTTCTGTGGATAAGTTCTCTGAAGTGCCGAGTTTAGTGCCAGTGAGTGCAAAGGGTCTGAAAGCACTCTAATTGTCAGTGGTTCATTTGCAACTCTTACTCAGCTGCTTCTTCTCTTACAAAGGATATTCCAAATAACACTGATCCATCATCCAGACTCCTCACCATGGGGGCATTAACAAAGAAGATATTATTAAGAAAGTGCTTTTCTGTGGTGCTGCACTTATCATTGTGGTGACAGGTGGAAAGTCTCCATATGAGCGTCTTTTAAGACACCGGTTATGGAAGGTGGACTATTAGGCTGACTAGGGAGCAAAACCTAAAAAATTAGACTCCTGAGAAAATAGGTGGTGCTCCTGAATAGCCACCTCGTGTGCTGGTGTTTGAAGCTGTAGAAGCCAGACTTTTCTGGATGAAATTTTCTAGTTTAATTTGAGATTATGATTGTATCTCTGAGCTAACTAGAATTCTGATATGATGCATCCTTTCCTTATCTTCCCCTAATCATGCTTTCCCTGCCAGCATCCTTGTTACTTATATTTCTTATTTTGTGTACACTTGTATAAAAATTGCCTTTTTTACTAACTTTAATTAAACTTAGGAGAGAGGTTTTTTCTTTTTTAAAAAAGTATTTTATTATACAACAGTGAGATATACAATTACAAAGATTGTTCAGGTATCATTCATGCAGTGTTCCAGCACCCATCACCCCATCAGTGTCCATTACCCATCACCAATAACCCCAATTTCACCCCCTCCATCCCCTAGCCTGCCTCTATGGAAGGTTTTATCTCTTCTCTCTCTCTCTCTCTCTCTCTCTCTCTCTCCCTCTCTCCTTACACATTGTGCACTGCAATATATACATTTAGAGGTTATCCGGTGTATCTTTTGCCTATATTCAATGCTCAGTTCTAGGCTGGTTTTATCATTTTTGAAGATTATTAGCACACTGTTCCCTTCTCTGTCTTACCTAACCTCCTGACTCCCACAAACTTGTGGTAGATTCCAGAGAGTTTTCTTCTTGCCTCACTGTTGTGAGGCATGCATGACTTTGTTCAGGGGTTATACTCCTAGCACTGTGATTGGGAGTTTCACCTGGCAGTACTGAGGGGACCCTGTGGTGTGGGGGATCAAAACCAGGCTATGCAACACCTTAACCCTTTTTCTATCTCTCTGGCCCATACCTTTAGACTTGAGTCTTAAAGAAGAAGTCTTATTTTGTTAAATGAGTAATCTATGTAGCAGAGATAAATTTTCTGAGCACTAATATAAGCTATATCATGCATTGACTCAATGGTTAACAAACAGACACTGACACTTGCAGTCTTACTCAAATCAGTAGGCTATAACCAGAATCACACGTTAAAACTAAGGTTATAACAAGAGCTTTAACTGTTTTTCCAGTGAACAAAAAGTCTTGAAGGCTAATAATGAGTCAGCGAAGGTCTCCTGAGAAAGTATTCCTTGAAGTGAGAACTGAATGATGGGTAATTAAAAGCAAATAGAATATTATTATGGACAGTAGGAGCTGCATATGCTAATGTCCTTAATCAAAATCAATTTGCCATATTAAAGACATTAAAAGCAAGAGTATGACATGAGGCAAAGAGTATGGGGAAATTAGAGAAGACTTTGAAGGGGGTGTGGGTGTTGGTCATATCAAGGAGGACTAAAGATGTTGGAGTTTTATCTTTTGACCAATGAGATTCCAACATCCTGACAACTTAAAGCCACAAGACAGTTAAAAGGCCTTCTAAACTCTTGACTCTCAAACTGTGTAGGACATGCCATTTTAAGCAATGAAAAGTTGGGAGGATATATTAAGAATTAATATAGAAAGCAAAAACAGTTATACTGAGATTGAGTTCCTTCAGCAGACTAGTCAAATAGTATCTTAAAATGATTGTTACTCAAGCTATCTTCATTTCCTTTTCTTAGGCTATAACATTAGGAGGTAAAACATGGCAACTGAAAACTTAGATGTGATTTTGAACTCAGGCTTTGCTACTTATACAGGTAACCATGAAAAGATATTGATGATAATTTTTATTTCTATGATAGAGATAGTATATGATTACCTTTTTAGTGTATATGGAAGTCATGCATGTAAAGTTTGTATTGTAGGTTTTGGAATATACTATCTGCTCAAAGGCTATTCTTCACTTGTATAACTTGTCTTCCCCTGGTTCATCGATTTGCTGAGTGGGCACCAGTAACATCTCCATACGTCCTGTCACATGCTAGTGTAGCCCAAGGGCATATGTTCGCTCCAGGAACATGAAGAGCCTCAAACAATTCCTTCAGGTCATGGGAAAGAGGTTATAGTTGTTACAGGTTTTTGGCATATCAAATACAACACGGGAAGCTTGCCAGGCTCTGCCATGCTGGTGGGATACACTGTTAGTGACCTCTCATCTCGCGCATTTATTGATGAATCGGAGAAAGATCAGCTTTTCTGCTGTGTGGAGCTCTGACGAGCTGTGGAGTCCAGATGTTGAACATGGCGGCCCTCATGGTGGGATTTCTCTGGCCTCTTGCAAGGCTCTGCTGGGATGGCAGATCAGGGCTAGAATCTGCCTTCCCTCTTGCTTTTTTGGGCCCAAATTCCAAGTCCAAAGGATATTACATGGTAGTTAAAATTTTTACTTGCTAAAAAATTAGTTGTCATTAAATACTTACTAAATTCATCAAATAGCATTTATAGATTCCTATTAGTTTAAGAACAAATTTATCTTTGCATTACAATGATAGTCCTATAGCATCTAACATAAAGGACAATTTATTTTCTCTGGGAACTTTTGTTCCATGTAAAATTCATTGTCTCTTCCTCAGTTTATTCTTCTATAAAGTTTAAGTTCCTTCATTTCTTTTATTCTCAGTTTTCTCACCTAAATATTAGCATAATAATAAATATGTATTTAGTATGCCCTTACTTATTATGGAAATATAATTGTGGCGGGGGGTGCGGGGCTGGCCATCGAGCCCATGGCACGAATGAGGGAGACCTAGACCTTGCCAGACTTCATTCCTGCAAAAGGAGAGGGAAGGACTTGGGAAGAAGCATCTGCCTTGCTGCTGTAGCAGAAAGAAAAATAAAGACACCAATGCAGCAGGGGTAGGGGAGAGGGGTGGTGTTTCTCAAAGCAGTCCCCATTTACAGGACACAGTTTAAGCCTTTTACACAATTTTTTGGGTGGAGGGGGTACAAGCACAAATCACATGGCATTTGCCTAAGGCTAGCCCTCAGAACCAAACAATAATAAAAGTTGTTGCATTGTAACAATTTTCGAACTGTACTTAAAAGACATTCTAGAATATATATTATACTTCCTGCATAGATGAAAGGAAATAGTCATTTCCGGAAAATTTTACCAGCTTTGGGGAAGTGTTTAAGTCCACAAGTCTTGGGAGATGTTAACTCACTTTTAGGATACTAAGTACTAAGCTGATTTTCTCACCTCATTCTCAGTACATTTTTGAGATGTGATTAAACGACGACCAATATATGCTCTGTTATGTTCTATTGCCTAATTAACTCAAGGCAATCTGCTATTTGCAGAACAATCCCAAGCAGCTGCAGCTCTGCAATTAGCTACATGGCCGATAAGGAGGAAGATTACATCATGAACTGTGAAGTGGCACCTCTACTGACATCTGAAAGATAATATTTAGTCCTTAAACTAGTCTGACTATTAATGACCAAAGGAGTCTGGGAAATGGGTATGATACAAGTTAAGTGAATCTTTTTTTTTTTTTGACCATGAGATTTATTTGACTTTTTAGGTAATCATTTTTTTAAATTTTTTTTATTATACCACCGTGAAACATACAATTACAAAGGTGTTCATAATTGGTTCTTGGTAATACAGTATACCAGCACCCATCCCTCCACCAGTGCCCCATTTCCACCACCAATGTACCCCACCCCTCCCGCCCACCCCCATGCTGCCTTAATAGCAGACAGCCCTGTTTCCACTCTTTCTCTCTCTGTCTTTCTCTCTGTCTCTGCATCTCTCTCCCTCTTCTTTTACACATTGTGGCTAGCCCTGCAGATATTTAGAGTTTATCACTTAAGTCTCTTTGTGTATATTCAATGGTGAGTTTTAATCTGCCATTACCATTTCCCACATTTAGTAAAACACTGGTATCTATTTATGTCGTATTAATGAATGCAGTCATTCTATAGCTGTCCTTTTCCTTCTGAATAATTTCACTAAGCATGATAGTCTCCTTGTCCATCCATTTGCAGGTAAATTTCATAATTTCATCTTTTCTGACAGCCGCATAGTATTCCATAGTGTAGATGAACCACAGTTTCTTTAGCCAGTCCTCTGTTCTCGGGCATTTAGGTTGTTTCCAGATTCTAGCTACAGTGAATAGCGCAGAGATGAATAAAGAAGTACAGATAGTGTTTCTGCTATGCGTTTTCCAGTCTCTCGGGTATATTCCCAGGAATGCTATTGCTGGATCAAATGGGAGCTCAATATCTAGTTTTTGGAGGAATGCCCATATTGTTTTCCAAAAGGGGTGGACCAGTCGGCACTCCCACCAACAGTGGATCAGAGTCCTTTTTTCCCCACATCCACGCCAGCACCGGTTGTTCTTGCTGTTTTGGATGTGTGCCAGTCTCTGTGGTGTGAGATGGTGCCTCATTGTTGTTTTGATTTGCATCTCCCTGATGATTAAAGATGAAGAGCACTTTTCATATGCCTTTTGGCCATTCGAATTTCTTCTTTTTTGGAAGCTTCTGTTCATTTCTTCTCCCCATTTTTTTGATCGCGGTTGGCTGTTTTTTTCTTGTGAAGGGCTACCAGTGCCTGATATATCCTGGATATTAACCCCTTGTCAGATGGGTATTGGGTGAATATCCTTTCCCACTCTGTGGATTGTCTTTGTATCTTGGTCACCGTTTCTTTTGAGGTGCAGAAGCTTTTTAGTTTTATATAATCCCATTTGTTTATCTTTGCTTCCATTTGCTTGGTCAGTGGTGTGTCGTCTTTAAAGATACTTTTTGAAGCGGGGAGGGAACCGGGGATATTGGTGGTGGGAGATGGGCACTGGTGGAGGGACGGGGTGCTGGAACACTGTTTGACCAAAACCCAAACATGAACTTTTTAATTGTATATCTTTTTTATTTGTATATCTCACGGTGGTATAATAAAAATACTTAAAAAAAATAAAGATACTTTTTGTTTCAATGTCATAGAGCATTTCCCCTATGTTTTCTTCGATGTACCTTTATAGATTCTTTTCTGATGTTGAGATCTAGAATCCATTTTGATCTGACTTTTGTGCGTGGCGTTAGAAGGAGGTCTAAGTTCATTTTTTTTACATGTAGCTGCCCAGTTTTCCCAGCACCATTTGTTGAAGAGGCTTTCTTTGCTCCACTTAATATTTTTGCTCCTTTATTGAAGATTAAGTGGTTGTATATTTGAGAATGTGTTTCAGGTTACTCAGTTCTGTTCCATAGGTCTACAGGTCTGTCTTTATACCAATACCACACTGTCTTAATTACAACTGCTCTGTAGTAGAGCTTGAGGTTGGGGAAAGTGATACCTCCCATCTTCTTTTTCCCAAGGATTGCTTTAGCTATTCGTGGAGTTTTATTATTCCATACAAATTTCAGGAGTGTTTGTTCAATTTCTTTGAAGAACATCATGGGTATCTTTATAGGGACCGCATTGAATTTTAAATAGTAAATGCTTTTTATAATTTATTTTTATAGTCTTTCCACATTGGCTCCAAAGTGATACAGGAATAATTTTCAACTATTTGCTTCCCACTGACAGTCACAGGGGTTTACAGCACTAGGACATGTCCTGCAGAACTTGGAAGCAATCCCTATACATTACTTACAGATATTTACCTCTCTTCCCCAAGGCTTATTTCCTGTTTTCATTTATGCCTACAAATGCTTATAGTTTTGATATACAAAGTTATTACAACTCACCATCCAAACTGCCCAGAACCCTTCACCATTGTGCCTATTTTTAAGGGGGAGTCTGTTTATGCACATTTTATTTGAGGCCTGTGACTTATAATACTGTTAATGATAGATTTTCATATATATAACATTCGAACACAATACCCCAACAGAGTATTCATTTCCCTTCTATTTTTTACTGCAGTTCAAGTAACATTAAGAGTGTTAGTAGTGTTCTTGGTTTTGATGAAAAAATTTAGTGCACCATCACTATCTCCAAATGTGCCATACTATATTTATCTGTCCCTAGGTCAATGTGAATAATAAAATGTTGGCAGCGTTAGATTTAAGGATCTGGTAGAGTTAGGAGATAGGTTTGTTGGGTTGTGCTTTTTAATTTTTGTTTTTTCATTGTTTATTTAGTGGTACAATTAATTATAGTCAATTATTTGATTGTAACTAACCAGACTTTAGGGTAAGTCATTGGTAAGAGTAAGTATCAGGTTTGGAATTAATTAGGGTTGGGCTAGTGTTAAGGTTAGGTAGCTAGTAGAGTTAGTGGTAGGTTTGGTTAGCTTTTATCATTTAAAAAGGGAAGTTAAATATAGGGGGTTGTTTAAATAGAAGTTTTACAAGTTTAACTGGTAGGTTTGACCATGTCTGGGGTAAAGGTAATGGTATGGAATGGAATGTACTAGATTGAGCTAAGGTTTAGGTTAGTGTGCTCTAGGGTTAGAGGATAAGTTTGACTTATTTTCAACGTTTAAAAGGAAAGTTAAATACAGCATGATTTTCAATTGAGGCTAGCAGGTTATTTTGTGCCTAATCTAGGTAAATTTCACTCTAAAGATTAGAAAAAAAGGGTTGGGCTAGGTTAGTTTTAAGGTGCTGGTAGAGTTAGGAGACAGGGATAGATAGATTTCATGTATAATAGTAAAGTTAATGATAGGGTGATTGTTCACTCATGGTATTGTACAATTGACTGCTTTACTGAGAGAACAGGTAAATTAGGATGAGGCTTGGGAAAGAGTAACTCTAATGATGTGGATTCGATTTATTTTGAACTGGGTTGGTGTTAGAGTGCTTTTTAGAGTTAGTCACAGACATATTATTAGAGTTAATCATGAAAGTTAAATATAGGGTAATTTCTCTATTGAGAATCATAGGTACATTTTCGCAGAGGTTTCTGTCTAGTTAACTAAAAGAATATGGATCATCTTAGGTTGGGTTCTGTTATAATTACTGTATGGATTTGGCTGAATTTAAAGCTGAAAAATTTAAGAATAAGGAAATTGTTCAATTGAGGTTGGTAGTTTCAGGTCAAGAATTTGATTACGGTTACTCTCAGGATGTTAATTAGATTATGCTTAGAACAGGATTAAGGTACTCAGCTTTAGGGTAGATGTTTGGATGTTTGTAAAATTGATAATGTAAATTTATTATTGAGTAATGGTACAACTGAAGCTTATTTCTATGTGTAGGCCAGGAATTGATAGGGTTTGTACAAGGACGTGTATTGTAAGTTGATTTGAGTTAGGTTGCTCTTAAAAGTAGTAGTCTTCTTGCTGCATATTCTGGCCGCCTCAGGCACCTCTGTTCTCCTTGGTGTCATAGGTCAGGAAATGTCTTTGGGATGGAATGTACACTGTTCATCAGCTTTGGTAAGTCACTTCAGGTCTCACCAAAAAAATCGTTTTGGGAAATTACCTCAACAGTTGGAGGTTTTTATTGATTTGCGTTGAAAAACTGCACTGTAATTGAAAGGACAGGATGGGGACAGCATTTTGGAAAGAAAAAAACCCAGCATCTAAGAGGAGAATTAAGCGGAAATGGAGTTTATTGGAAAAGAGCACTACCAGACAATTCTCATAAATCTCTAGAGGAGATAATAAGGCTCGCATAGCGTCTGTTTTAGGGTGAGTTGATATTGAAGTAAAGGAGGCCTGGGCCAGAGGTAGGTTAGCTAGCCCCAAGGACCAGTAATAGAGTTTTGTGGTGATTTTCGGATTTCAGAGACAGAAATCCCCAGGGCAGTGACAGAACTGCTCAAGCAGGTTTCAAAGTGTCATTCTCTGGTCTGACCCAATACTAATAATCATGTTGTATTTGTTCATGGACTAGTGGGTGGTGGAAACTTTCTTGTACATTATGCACTTCGCTGAATAATATCCTTTCCTCTCTATTCTATGAAGTTACGTAGGCATAAAAATAAAAATGGAAAGGCTAGAACATTATGTTTTGTCACAGTTTGCACTCAGGTTTACTTCTCAGGAATTATTTTAACTAGGATTTTTGTTTGTTTATTTTTGCTTTTTTTGGGTCACATCCAGTGATGCTCAGGGATTATCTGCTTGGGGGATCATATGAGATGCTAGGGATGGAAGGAATCCAGGTCCTTGCATGCAAAGCAAATGCACTATCTGCTGTGCTATTGCTCCAGCCCAGGGCTGTTTTTTTTTTTTAAATCTGGATATTGGGTACAAGTTTTTACCAAGATCACAATTATATGAGAATGTGCCTTATATAGAGACTGTATCTAATAAAACAGCTTTGGAGTGAAATTAATTTTTTTGTTTTCTCAATTCTTTGAACTTTAGTGAAAATCATGTTAAACTGATTATCTTGAAAGGTTAGATTGAGTAATTCTACAAGAAGTAGACTAGAGGTATGATAAGGCAGAATACCAGGGACTCCATGGAACTCTGGAGGAGTAAAGGGACGAAGATTCAGGACAATGAAAGAATCGCAGGAGAATCTTTGAAAGATAGAAAGTTAGGTCAAGAATGTAATACTCTGGGGGCCGGAGCGATAGTCAAGTGGGTAGGGTGTTTGCCTTGCATGCAGCCGACCCGGGTTCAATCCCTGGCATCCCATATGGTCCCCACTACCAGTAGTAATTCCTGAGTGCAGAGCCAGGAGTAACCCCTGAGCATCGCTGGGTGTGACCCAAAAAGCAAAAAAAAAAAAGAATGTACCATTCTGTTACTTGGGCTATCTAGTGTCTGAGTATAGTGTGTAGGTCCCATATATTATTATTAAATAGGACTTTATTTAATCCTACTAAATGTATGCTAGTACATACAACCTCATAAGAAACTGGACGATGCTCCCCACACCTATACACTATACTCAGACCCGGTGATGCTCGGGAGGCATGGCGGGTTCTAGCCCTGGCCCACCACCTCGGCACAGCCTCACAACAAGCCAGACCACCACCCTCACTCCATGGGCGCCGCTATTTTCCACAGTTGGACTTCCCTCTTGCCAGAACTCCACCCAGCAGACCAGCGCATCACAGCCCGGCTCACGCAGCCGCTTCGGGCCGCGGCGGTTCATCAATAAATGCTTTATTTGGAGGTGTTTAAAAGAGTTTACCTCCCGCTTGGCAAGCCTGGCAAGCTTCTCGTGTTGTATTTGATATGCGAAATTCCAGTAACTATTACATCAGGTCATTCCCATGACCTAATATAATGGTTTGAGGCTCTTTATGTTCTTGTAGCAAGCCGATTCCCCTGGCTCTACTGGCATGAGACAGGACATATGGAGATATTACTGGTGCCCGCTCTAGCAAATAGATGATCAATGGGAAGATCGTGATCGTGATATGGGACCTTTATGTAGTAAGTTCATACATATGTGAGGCAAACCAAAGTTTTATATCTTGTGCTAAGATACCTGGGATAGCAAGTACACAAGAGAGTTTCACATGGGAAAGATGGGATAACTTTATATAATGAAACTGTCACTAATCCAAAGTTCTCACATTTATTTGGCCTTCCCTCTTTTCAGTAAACGAAATTATTAATTGCTCCTGGGAAATCTATCTTATTTAAGCAAATGAAAACAACAAAAAAGTAAGTGCCACCTCCATCCCATCACCCACCAATTGCACCACTCTCTGCTCCCTCAATTTTTACAATATCCCACACCAACTTAGGCATTGTAGCCTACTTTGGGAAACTCTGTGCTAGAAATATGCCCTGTGCTAATAGAGGTTTCTTTGATAAAAATAGCAGTTTCATCATACTTTAATGACAATGGTTTCTCCGGAGGTCCAAAATGTCTCAATAAAACCTAGTTCCAACTACCCAGAAACATGTTTAGGAAAGAACTTCTCTGGATAGCTTGGGAAAAGTCCATCTGATACCTGTTGGAAAGACCCATCTATCAGTAACTACAGTGAAGTGGAACAAAATGGTGGTGTCAGAGAAGAAGGTGGTACCAATGGGCCCTCTTTCAGTCAGGTGGTACACATAGAAGGTGCTGAGAAGATGGGAGTTTATCACTTGGGAAATATTTTATAAAGAGTAATTAGTTCAATAGTAACTTAAATTTTAGTTTTGAAAACTATTAAATTCCATTATAAATGATCATTTACTGAGTATAATGCAAATCAATAACAGCAAAAATCAGGCAAGATGCAAATATTACAATTAATCCTTTCAGAAATAATGTATGTTCTTGGCACTAGCAATTCATAATGAAAAGACAGTACTTACTCCAAGGAATTTATGTTTTACCAAAGACTATACCTATAATAGTCATTCACTTTAATAAAGTATATAAAATTCATATTCTAAGTGTTCATTGCTTTATTAAAAGTAAAAATACACCAGCAATTTAGTTTTGTCTCCTGATTTCTCAAAGGTCCAGGTATGCCTCTGGTATTGTTTTAAATTCTTAATATATATTTACATATATATATATATATATATATATATATACACATATATATCTCATTGTCTTTATCCTAAACCTATTGAGACAGAATTTTGCCTTTGAGTCTTAGGTATCTACTTTTTAGCAAAATCCCAATGTGACCTTATATAATTAAAAATTGAGAACTAGAGTCAACTCTTTCAATATTCTCCCTTATCATAAGATAGATGCCACCAAGGACTTTAAAAACAAAGCAAAAGAGATCACATCTGCCATGAAATTTCCGGATAAAATCTTTTTAAGTATGTGTTGTGCATAAACTGATTTGTTTTGACTGATTTCATCAGTGGGGCCAATCCACAAAGCAGTCATGTCAATCAAAAAATCATTTCTTTTTGTTTGTGCTTTAACATTACCAGCCTGGGGCTTGTGACAGACAAAGGTTACCTGATTACATGACTTTAGTTGCTGGTTGGGTGGTGTCTGTAAATGCACACCTGAAACACCCTTTAAAGAAGTTTTCAGCAGCAGGTCAGAGTATGATGAAAGTGCCAGTGGCTTTTACAAAGTTTATCCTGATTTCTGTTAACGTTCTTGACAATAAACTTTGCACTTTCTCTGATAGATGGTCTTTCTAAGAATGGGATTAAGCAAGGATAATCAAGCCTAATAGGAGCAACTCCACTTCCGAGGGGGCTGGTTTGGAAATGATCTGGAACCTTGTTTCTTGCCTCTGAATTGGAGAGCTAGTTGGAATTTATAATATGATTTCCCAAATCAGAGAGGCTCAAATCCAGTTTTCCTACTCACGATGTCATCTTGGGCATTGTGCTCAGTGAAGCTCAGCAGCAGTTTTTTGTTTTTTGTCAGGTTTTTGTTTTATTTTGCTTTTTGCTTTTTACTTTAGGCACCATGAATTACCTTAGATGATAGCTTCATTTATACAGTGTTTCAACACTACACTTTCTACCTGTGTATCCCTTTCAATCGACCACTGCCCTCCAATGCCAGATTCTGTTGCACTTATGCATCTGCATGCAAACTATCATTCTATATCTCTCCTTCCCCTCCTAATGTCACTCAGCATGATATTCTCCAGATGCATCCCTGTAGCAGCAAATTACATGATTTTGTTCTTTTCTTATTGCCAAGTAGTATTCCATTGTGTATATATACCATAATTCTTTTATCCAGTCACTGTAATCTTATCACTTATAAAGAGGAAAAAGCAACAAGCATTTATTGTCTATTTTAAATCAGTTCTACTCATGAGCATTCCATATGAAATAAATCATTTAGACTTCACAGTAATGTTATAAAAATAACATTAGCTTATCTTTGTGATATTATGTTAGGGAACAAAAATAAAAAGAATAGGGTTTTTGAATATATCAACTATAATAATATATTAAATTTTGGTCACTGACTCTATTACTTGCAAAATTTAAGGATATATGCATATATATCTTTAGAATTTGTATGCATATAAAGTATATAAAATACCAGTCTTGTTTTTCCTTTTTAGGCCCTCTCTGATCACTGTCTGTCTCACTGTCTTCCCGTTCATCATCGATTTGCTCGAGCGGGCACCAGTGCCCTCTCTGGTAGTTACTTCAAAATTCACAGCCTCTCTGATTGGGAGTCTTGGGTCAGTCAGTTAATTAAGATTTATTATCTAAATGTATACATGATGCTCAATATTCATGCTTCAGTAAATTATATTGAACTGTATTTATGTATGTATTTTCATTCAGGAGACAACATCTGATTGTGCTCATGGCTTATTCATGACTTTGAATTCCGAGATCACTGCTGGAGGTGCTCAGGGGACCATATGTAGTGCTGGGATCAAACAAGCGTTGCATCTATATATTACAATATAAAAGATACTGAGATTGAATGTTTATTTACTTACTGATTTTTTTATTTTGAGGCCACATTTGACAGTGCTCAGGGTTTACTTCTGATGGTGCTCTGGGGACCATTTGGCACTCCGTGGTGCTGGACACATGCAAGCAAGCACCCGTCTACTATTTCTCCAGCTCCTTGAATTTTTCTTCAAGTGAATTTTTTATATTTTAAAGATTTAGATTGTAATTTTTAGGTTTGATTAGCAAGAATTAAATTCTTGCTTTGTACCACTGTCCTTAATATCCACATTATCCATAACACATGTGTTCTCTACTAAGCAAAATTGTGCAAATGGCCATTAAAATATTTCATTTTTTAAATGTACTGTTGACTTTATTTTAATTTTTATTTGAGGCAGGTGTTTGGGTCACACCCAACAGTGCTTAAGGCTTACTTCTGTCTGTGTGTTTTGTGGTCATCTCTGACAGTGCTTAGGGGACCATATACAGTACAAGGATCACAGGAGTGTGTGTAAGACTATAATTCCTGTACTAACTGTCCAATTTGCAATATATTCATATTTTAATATTCTTTTAAATCAGGATTTATGTCAGCATAGAAAATTTATATCATTTGATTTTACTTATTAGTGCTTAGAATGTTTATCTGTATATTTCACATTTTACTGTAACAAGAACTAAGCTTGTCTATAAAATAGAAATAAGGATTCTGAATAGGGTTCTGAATAAACAGAGCCTGAAACTTTTAGGAGTATACATATCTTTTGAACACACATGCACACACATATAAAATCTTTTACAAAGTGATCATTCCATTTTCTTCAAATACAACCCACTCATGTATTTTATCTGAGTTTATTTTTAAAGAGCTATTTTGTATGACAAATTGTATCCAATATTTTGCTTGTACCCTGTAGATATTCTTTCATGGACTGATGAACAAAGTATAAAATCTGTTATAGAAATTAAATGTGTAGTGGTTAACACATAAGCATTGCTGACAGATGAATCTCAGTACAAATTTCAGCTCTATTCCTTCATAAATAAGAGGTGACCGCAAGCAAGTCAATTTTTCCACTGACTGCTAGCTTTAATTTTAGACTCTTGTTTTGATTTTTTTAAATAACTGATCATGACTTCTTGGGGTTGCTGAAAGTATTATTTAGATGATGTGAGTAACAAGCATTCTAAATAGAAAGCTATTATTTTTTCCTTAAAATATTTTTCTATATCATTAATCTTTTGTTAAGTGCACCTTAATTTTACAGTTTAAAAACTAGATTTCTATATAAATTTAAAAGAAAAAAGGTATTTCAAAGACTTTATTTTAGAGTTAGGTGTTCTTATTGTCATCAAGTCACATGATAATAAGGTATCAAGGTATCAAAAAGGTATTTCAAAGACTTTATTTTAGAGTTATAGGTGTTCTTATTATCACCAAATCACATCATATCACTTTTTTCTTTTTGTGTCATCCCTGGCAATGCTAAGGGGTTACTCCTGGATCTGCACTCAGGAATTACTCCTGGGTGTGCTCGGGGACCATATGGGATGCCAGGGATTGAACCCAGGTCTGGCTGCATGCTGGACTATCACTCTGGCCCACTTCTTATGATAAAGTAGATATATTTTCTCATTGTTTACAGCTATGTCAGTAGTGTTTGCCTGAATCAACATTAGTTAAGAAAATTCACAGTTCAAATACATAGCAGAGAACCAGGAAAAGGGTTTTACTCTAGTCAAGTAGTTCATAATGTTGAAATGATAGGCTAGGAGCCGGAGCGATAGCCCAGCGGGTAGGGCGTTTGCCTTGCACGCGGCCGGCCTGTGCCGGCCTGGGTTCGATCCCCGGCATCCCATATGGTTCCCCGAGCACCGCCAGGAGAAATTCCTGAGCAAAGAGCCAGGAGTGACCCTGAGCATCGCCGGTGTGACCCAAGCAAAAAAAAAAAAAAAAAAAAAAAAGAAAGAAATGATAGCCCTAAATGGATACATGTGAAATCTTTTGAATAACATCTGCTATTGCAGAATATTCATAGTGTAAAAAGTCTTTGTAATTTATTTATTTTCTTTTTTGGGGGAGTCACACCTGGTGTTACTCAGGGGTTACTCCTGGCTCTGCACTCAGGAATTACTCCTGGTGGTGCTCAGGGGGCCATATAGGATGCAGGGGATCGAACCTGGGTATGCTGCGCAAGGCAAACACCCTACCTGCTGGACTATCGCCCGGCCCCTAAAAAGTCTTTGTAATTTAGAGACAATTTTTCAGAATGTGTATATGTACTACAGTAAAGAATATCATTTATTACAATACTTAAAAAAAATAGGGCCACATGAGGGGATATAGTGGACTTACTCCTATCTTTCCTCCCAGGGATCACTCCCGGCAAGGTCAATATATGCAGTGTCAGGGATCAAACCTGGGTTGGCTATGTGCAAAGGAGGTGCTACGAGCTGTACTATTTCTCTAGCCCAACCATTTGAAAAACTTTAAAGCAATTTACAACATGATTACTCTGATCAGGCCTTTTTTTCAGGTAAACCTAAAGGAATCTGTGAAATGGAATACAGAGAGTGAATGATAAGTGATTGTTTAAGGTAAGAAACAACCAGATACATGTGTTAGAAAGGGTAAAGGATGAAAGAGATCAAGCATTCTGATAAGTAAGCTGAAATATTTTCTGAATTTTTTTTACATTTGTGATTCATTCTGTTCAACAGATCAATCAGCTTAATTCTGATAAAATATCTTTAGAACTTTGATGAAAAATTTCATCTAGGGTGACTATATACTCCCTTGCCAAATAACTGTTGTTATATAAAATGAATGGATGTAAAAAGAAGTTCAGCTTACTGCAACAAAATCCATATTAATACATTTATTTAATTTAAAAATATATCATTGTTATATCAATGAAAAAAAGTATGCAAAATTTAGAATTATAGAAAAAAAATCACCTTTTTCCTCAACTTCTCTAAATTCTGTGGCCACTATGCTTTGTACATTGAATTGCCACAGTGTTTGTATTTAATGTAAAAATCAAGGAAAGTGATAAATTCACCAAATGGAATAATGTTTATTTGAAAGGTTTATTTATTTGTACCTAATGCAATTGCAATTTTTTCATGTTAACTTTAAAAGTTGCAGTAGTAAAAACTTTGAAAATACTGTTAATTTATTGAAGGTTATAGCTATTAAATATTTAATACAGCCCCAAACATTTTAATCTTCTTTCCATTAATATTTTACCTAACAGTTTTTCCCCTTATAATCAATTTGATATTTTAATGCCTAATATTTTAATTGGTCTTCAATTTAGAATGATGGAATAGTAATTTAAGCTTCAGATATGAAATTGTATCTACAAGCTAAAGAAAAAAGTTAAAAATATGTAAACGCCTTTAGGAAATGGAAAATTACTCTATTCAGAAATGTATGCCATAAATTTTATATTAAATGAACACTGAATCATAAATGTTTCCTATTTCTAATCTTTAATATTCAACAATTATGTTTCTCCTTAATATCCTTTGGCGTTAAAGTTAATTGACCCTGGTTGTGTCAATTAGAAGCACTTGTATTATTTATGGATTTTATATGAATTGTCTTTATAAGGTTTAAAAAGCTTCAGGCCACTTGCTTATTCATCACCTTCTCTATCAAATTCCCATTTAAAATATTGAGCCTGTAAAAATAGTTTCTAATATAAAAAAACATCTATTCAAACTTAATTTTATTGCAGAGAATTTCTGTAAAACATCAAATAGTGAATTTTTTTGATGTTGCAGTCATTCCTTCTTTGTCACCCCTTCTTTTCAAGAACATTTTGAATTTGTAAAACCATTCTTAGCTAAAGAACCATATAAAACCGATCTTCAAACTGCATTTCATTTGACCCATTCACTTCTGCAACATGTATTTTGATAAAAATATACAAAAGAAATTAAATAATATACAAGAGTTGTAGGATAACAATATAAACCTAATAATTTTTAAGTCAGCTACTATAATTCCACCATGAAATGGAATAAAATAACCTGTGCCTTAAAATATGACCATGAGTCACTTCCAGAATTAATAACACCTTCGGAGACATGAGCTTTCACTTTTTATGTTTTCAAGATTTTTTCTTTTATCAGAATATTTTATTTTATTTTTATCTGTGTCTTGCTATAACAGTTTAATAACTTAGTCAATGGTACAGTATATTTGTGAAGGGTTCCTTATGTTTTAGCCTCTAAGGAACATAGATACAGTAATAAAGAAAAAAACATATAATAAAATAACACGAATTTAATAATAGCATCAAGTGGTTTGAAAAATATAAAACTTTTTTTAGTACTTGTAGGAATTACTGACGATCAAATATTGATTTAGGTATTGGAGAAGAGGAGGATGATATTTAATAAGATGAGTAAGATTTCAAGATTTGTAGATTTGGTAGCAAAACTCAATAGTAAGACTTGGGTCATGGTGAGCTTTATGCTCATTAGCTCTCTAAAGGAAATTTAAGTAGGCTGTTGAATATTCAAGTCTGTGAGACAGTGCTGTAACAAAATGCCCAGGCAAGATGGGCACCGGTGGCGGGATGGGTGCTGGAACACTGTATGACCAAAACCCAAATAATAAACTTTTTAATTGTATATCTTTGTAATTGTAAAAATAAAAAATTAAAAAAAAAATAAAATAAAAAAAAAGAGTAAATAAAGTACATACAGAGGAGATGGTGGTCCATGAGCAATGCTGAGACTGCTGAAATAACTGGGTTACTCAATGGGAAGTAGGCAAAATGTGACAAATTTTGCCAGGTGTGTGTGTGTGTGTGTGTGTGTGTGTGTGTGTGTGTGTGTGTGTGTTTGTGTTTTATGGAATGCGGGCAGGTATCTTAAAATCTTTTTTTTAGAAAGAGGAAGTTGTTAAACAATACTTATAAAAACAACTAAGCAGTTGAGCAGGCAAAACACATTGCTTTTTGCAAGATATATTTTATGATTTTGATAATAGGATTGTGCAAGAGTTTTCAAATAAGGTAGAGAACTACGACTGGCTGGGAAACAGTGAGAAGCACAGGGTTGAGCTGCTGCCTGCTTGGCCTGTGCTGGACTGATGAGGGGTCCTAGAAGTGAGGCAGGGTCAGGCTCCCCTCCCTCCTGGTCAGACCCTCAGAGGCCCAAAAACCTCATGCATCACAAATGCAGTCACTTTTAAGGTCCAGACTTCACAACTTGGCAGAGCCACAACCAACGACATAGTCGAAGTTTCAAGCCCAGGTATGCAGGACTGGGGGATTGAATTCACCAGATTCCCTGGGGAGCTGAAGCTGGGGCAACCTCCCCCAACTCAATGCCCTCCGGCAAGGCCTGGTGGGTTCGCCCAGAACTGCTACCAGCTGGGACTGTACATGAGGGTTCCATGTATGCCCCCATGGCACGGGTGCTCTGTGCCCACATGTTATCTCAAAACCGAGTTTATTCACCTAACTGGTATCCCATCACATTTTCTAGAAACAGAGTGTGGGCACGAGGTGTGGTCTGGGAGACCACCTTGGTAATTTCCTATACAATGGACTCAAATGGCACAATGGAAATTTTAGGACCTTCATTGACTTTTGTCTAACACCAGGTTCATCAACTGTTTTAGAGAATTATCCCCAACAACCAATATAGAATGGATTGTTCAGTGTATGAATAGAAAAAGCTAAAATAATGGTACATCTACACAAAGGAATACTATGTAGCTGTTAGGAAAAATGAAGTTATGAAATTTGCCTATAAATGGATGGACATGGAGAGGATCATGTTGAGTGAAATTAGCCAGAAAGAGAGAGAGACAGATATAGAATGACTGCATTTATTTGCATGGCATAAGTATCACTGTAGCACTGTCTTCCCGTTCATCATCGATTTGCTCGAGCGGGCCCCAGTAACATCTCCATATGTCCTGTCTCATGCTAGTAGAGCCCAAGGGCATCTGCTTGCTCCAGGAACATAAAGAGCCTCAATCCATTCTGGAATGAGGTCTATAATTGTTACTGGTATTTGGCATATCAAATACAACATGGGTAGCTTGCCAGTCTCTGCCGTGCAGAGCATGGCATAAATATATATACATATTATGATACCAATATCCAAGGTCAGGCGAAACGTGGATCAGGAGATCTTGCCAAAGTTGGAAACTACCACAAACGTGTGGAAGCAGAGGTTCGGTAAGACAGAGAAGGGAACAGTGTGCCAATAATTGTCAAAAGTCTATTACCACATAGAACTTAGCGTTAAATACAGGCAAAAGATACACATGATAACCTATAAGTATAACGTATTACAATCCATAATACTTAAGAGAGGGAAGAGAGAGAGAGAAAGAGAAAAAGAGAAAAGAGACTGAGAACCTGCCACGAAGGCAGGCTAGGGGAGGTGGGGAGGGAATCGGGAACATTGGTGTTGGGAAATGGGCACTCGTGGAGGGATGGGTGCTGGAACACTATATGGCCAAAACCCAAACATGAACATTTTTGTAATTGTTAAAAAATAAAAAAAATACTAAGTGGGAAAAAAAGCTCAAATAGACATGAGATAAATGTGAAATAAGTGTTGTCAGTAGCTGTAGTGATGGTGTGTCTGGGATTGTCAGTAGAAAACCACTGTGTTCTGGAAACCCAGAAAGTGAATCCAAGAACAGAAACTGGCCAGATTCCCACACATCTGCCGAGAAAAATAAAAGCATGACCTTCTCATTACTGTTCCCTTATATGAGCTATAAGAATCAACATAATTGATGCTGGCTAAGTGAGCAGGCATTGCG
The DNA here is from genome assembly GCA_021461705.1 of Cryptotis parvus. Taxonomy (NCBI): domain Eukaryota; kingdom Metazoa; phylum Chordata; class Mammalia; order Eulipotyphla; family Soricidae; genus Cryptotis; species Cryptotis parvus. The sequence goes on from JAJIBD010030785.1 coordinate 70,288, forward strand.
AGGGGGATGGAGGGTGGGAGGGAAATGCGGGTCTCTGGTAGTGGTGGGGGCATTCTGGTGGTGGGATTGGTGCTGAATAATGAATCTTTTCAGCAACCGTATTGTGTAAAAGTTTGTACTTTGTAAATCACGGTGTTTAAAATAAATTACTTAAAAATAAATAAAAATAAAACATGGGAACTATCCTAACTAGTTCCAGTTTTATTTTTATTGGGGTCCCAGAAGGGCAAGAAGAAAACTTTGATGAAGAAGAAACTGTCAAAGCCATCATTGCTGAGAAGCTCCCGAACTGAAGAACGAACACGTGCTCCCAGATTTAGGAGGCCCATAGGACACCAGCTAAAAGAAAACCCAATAAGAACACTCCAAGACACAGCCTAATTTGAATAACAAAAACAATAGATAGAGATAGAATACAGAAAGCAGCAAGATCAAAGAAGGAAATCACATACAAAGAAGCAGACTTCTCAGATGAAACAATCAGCCAGAAAACAATGTTGGGATATTGTGAAAAGGCTCAGTGAACTTCAGGCCTCATCAATAATTCTTTACCTGGCTAGATTCACATTCAGATGTGAAGGAAAGATACACAACTTCATGGATAAACAACAACTCCGAACTTCATAGACTCAATCACTGTATCACTGTCTGTATCACTGTCTTCCTGTTCCTCATCGATTTGCTTGAGCGTGCACCTGTAACATCTCCATATGTCCTGTCTCATGCAAGTAGAGCCCAAGGGCACCTGCTTGCTCCAGGAACATAAAGAGACTCAAACTATTCCATCAGGTCGTGGGAATGAGGTCTATAATTGTTACTGGTATTTGGCATATCAAATACGACACGGGTAGTTTGCCAGGCTCTGCCGTGCAGGTAGCATACTCTTATAGTCATTTCTAAATCCAACATTTATTGATGAACAGCGCAGCCGCAAGTGGCCACATGAGCTGGGCTGTGATAAGCTGGTCTGCTGGGTGGAGTTCTGATGAGGGGGAAGTCCGGATGTGGAAAATGGAGGCCCTCATGGAGTGGGGGGTCGTTTGGCTTGTTGCGAGGTTCTGCTGGGGTGGCGGGCCAGGGCTAGAACCTGTCATCCCTCCGTGCACCTCGTGAGCAGCTGGGCACAGGGAGAGCCAGTAGCAGCTCTGCCCCATGTCTGTGAGTCTCTCATAGACTCAGAACCAACTTTAAAAGAAGGACTGAAGGGTCTACTGTAAAATAAGACAGAACCCAAAAAACACAACAAGTTTAAACAGAAAGATGGCACAAAATATGATAACAATAATCCCTCTCAATGTCAACAGTCTAAATGCACCAATTAAGAGACACAGAATGGGGGCCAGAGAGATAGCCCAATGGGGGAGAGACTTTGCCTTGCACACTGCCGACCTGGGTTTGATCCCGGCATCCCATATGGTTCCTTGAGCACCACCAGGAGGAATTCCTGAGCAAAGAGCCAGGAGTAACCCCTGAGCGTCGCTGGGTGTGAACCAAAAAGAAAAAAAAAAAGACGCAGAGTGGCAAATGGATTAAAAAACTGAATCCAACATTCTACTGTTTACAAGAAACACATCTGAATAATCAGAGTAAACAAAGTCTCAAAGTCAAAGTCTGGAAGACCATTCTCCATGCAAACAACTCCTCCAAAAAGGCTGGTGTGGCCATACTAGTATCTGCCAATATCTTCATGCTGAAAAAAAGATTAGAAGGGACAATGAAGGCATGTTCCAAAACCGATCCATCTCCAAAAATATAGAGACTACCATTTTGTTGCTTAAAGTAAGTCACTGAATTAGGGTGAGAGATTATAGACGTCAGAGGAAACTAAGCAAATTTTTATGATAATTTGTCTGGCACAGTTGTTTGCACAGCATTTAAGTTGTTATGTCTTAATAGTTTTCCGTAATTTTACAATTTTTAAGTGAAAAATATCAAAATGGAACATCAGCACATAGTATTTGAATAGTAGATATTTTTATATTCACACCTAAGTTTATGTTAAATAAATTCTTAGAAAGTAGAGGACAAAATAATCCAAGTGGTGAAAAAGAAGTTACACCTGGTAAAGAAGGTCTATAGGAAGCAAAATAACAGTGAAACAAAACTGAAATTGAAAAGACCTGAAGAAAGCAAAAAAATGAACTCTCTCCTGGGAGGTTGAGGAATGGATCTGGGAGTTCACTGAAGTCATGACAGGCTGTCTTCCACCAGCACTTGAGTCAACCCTGCATCATGAGAAGCAGGATAAGGTGTGGCACACATCCACTCAAACTTCAGGGCCCACCCTACCTCAAGCAAATGCTGTCTCTGGAAACAAGAAAGTGAGCAGTGGACAGTGAACTTTAACTAGCACCTAATGAGGCAGGACCAGCAAGATATACGCAGTGATCAAAGGCCCTCTTGGTATCTTCATTTACTTTATTTTTAAAGGTGATGGTGTTATATTTTTAGGGCCTAATTTTAATGTTTTACATATATTTTACATGTTAGCTAATAAAAAGTAAAGATTAAGTCAGAAAAAACTCAAGTCACTTATATTTTTGTTTTTGTTTTACAGACTTATCAATTGTTGCCTAGAAGTAGTATGGAAGAACATCCATAAACTTGTAGAATGGAGAAGGAATTCCTATTGGAATTCCTTGAATTCTAGATCTTCAATTAATTAGGTACGTGATTGGACAAAAACATGTGTCTCAATTTCCTCATCAATAAATAGAGAAATTTCCCTGATCAGGTTATCATAATGGGTTAATAACTATAAAGCACAAACAGTATCAGGCCACACGTAAGAATCAAATGGGTTAATAACTATAAAGCACAAACAGTATCAGGCCACACAGTAAGAGGTATGGGTTTGCTGAATCAGTTATTAAAAACTTCTTTTAGAATCCAAAGTTTGTAAGAAAGCACATTCACATTCTGCAAAATTCTTAACCTTTTAAAAGGACAACGTTTGTGTGCTTGATATTTTCCACACTCGTTTTCCAAGAGTCCCCATGAGGAATTTCCACTTACCATTGGACAGAGGCAGACAGAGCTTGTCTCTGGAAGCCAAGTCAACCCACATGTTACAAATGAGTGTCAGTAATGGCAACACTAAGTGTTTCACAATCTGTGAGTGAGAGGAAAGCCCATGAATATGAATGCAATCGGAAAGGAAGTACTTTTTGCCACTTCTAAATCACTTCAAACCCGTTCAGACTAAAATAAAAGCAGGGGATATGAATCACCACTATTGCCTTATGTGAGAGAAGTGAAAATTTTGCTATTGCTGCTAGTTTAGCAGAGCAAAATTCAAATCCTAACCGGACACCTACTATGTTACTAGTCAAATTAAGTGAACTCCCTTAATCTGAGAAGGAAATCTTTGCCATTTGAGCTGAGCACTCCCAAACGCCAAATCTATCTATATCTGTAACTATCTATATATCCATCTATAATCTTTGTATACCCATATCATCTATTCAAATAAATTAGCAAATCATAGATATTCTTATGAATGGGAAACAGATCATTTATAGGTTGGTCTTTTAGAAATAAGGCACCCAGATTTGATGCACAACATTTGTATTTATCAGTGGAGAGAGCAAAGCAATGCTACTTTAAAATTCTTTTGTCAAGAGCAAGAACAACAAGTGCTGGCGTGGATGTGGAGAAAAGGGGACTTATCCATTGTTGGTGGGAATGTCAACTGGTACAGCCTTTTTGGAAAATAACATGGATATTCCTCCAAAGACTAGACATTGAGCTCCCATTTGACACAGCCTTACCACTCCTGGGAATATACTCTGGGAGGCCAAAAACACACAGCAAAAACACCATCTGCTTCTATTTTCATAGAAGCACTATTCATAGCAGCCAGAATTTGGAAAAGACTAGTGTGCCCGAGAATTGATGACTGGATACAGAAACTTTGGTACATCTACACAATTGAATACTACACAGTTGTTAGGAAAAACAAAGTTATGAAATTTGCCTATGATTGGACGGACATGTAGAGGATCATGCTGAGTGAAATTAGACGCAGGCTGGGGAGGGGGAAATCATGGAGGGGGGAAAACATGTAAAAAGAACAGAATCTTGTCAGACAGCCCCTTCCTGAAACTAGATCCCAGGCAACAATCACAGATTGTAGTCACAGTGTCTAAACCATTGATCCCAATGGAGAAACTGTCTCTGCCAACAACTAAGATCATAGTCATTCTCTTCATTTCCTGTGTGACCTTCCACTCACTCCCCACAAAATAATCCCATTGTTGCCACGTCAGTCAGAATCAGGGTTACTGACGTATTTTCCTCTGAAGGAAAATGATAGCTATGAGACTGTTTTTACTTGTTTTATTTAAAAATATGTAGCAACTTTTTCAAAAATTAATTGGCTTGTAAGAAATATTTTCATAGTATATTATTGCTTAAAATGTCTGAGACTTCATCATGGATATAAAATAGCAAAAAAGAGACCAGAACTAGCATAATTATTTTGGTAATTTTTAGAACTTACAAATATTATTATGCAATATTTTACTGGTGAGAATACAAAATACACAGACATGAAACAATTGACATATGCCTGTGAAGCTTGCTAGAAGTAAACTCAGAACTTGGGGCTGCAAGTGTTAGGCAACAGAGATCAAAATGTGGAGGTAAGTAGGTAGAACAAAGTTAATTACTATTTTGTCCCAGAAAATTTTGTTTTAATTTGAGAGCCAATTTCCTCAGGCTCCACTTTCTTAATTAGTTATGGATATTATGATCTGAAATTTTTAAGTAGTGTTCATGGATTTTAGAATGTTTATTTTATTACTAACAAAGGTAACTACTTTCATTCATCCAGATTAATCAGAACATATGTTGAATCAAAAGCTAGGGCAGTTAATGCCTTCAAATATGCAAAACGTATGGTCTTGGAAAATCAACTAAATGATTAGTATACAGTCTTCCCAGATTTACACTTAGGAGAGCTGGGTTCAACCGCAAGTACCACATGGTCCCCAGAGCACCATCAGGTGCTACACCTAGGAGCAGACCCCTGAGCACCACTCTGTGTGATCCAAAGCCTCTAAAGTATGCGAATAACCGAAGTAACTATAGAGGGATCAAGTCTTTTAGTTCAGTCTAGAGAAAGAGGAATATGTCCTATTCTAATTTCAATATGAATTCTTCTATTAATGTCACTCATCCTGCTTATCTCTCTGTTAGCTAATTTCCAATAGTCTCCTTTCCCTCCATAATTTATCTTCCAGTGTGTTATTCCATTTTTGACTTGTTCTATTGAATAAACGGCATTTCCTTTAGTTTTAATATCCTACAACCAATCCAGTGATATAAACTGGTGAATGATATTGGAACCAAAGGCTTGGGGAGGGGGTCATTCACCAACTCTGAAGCCAAGTAATACTATTGATGCATTTACAATAAATATTTTATTTACATGCTCTCCTTTACTCTCTACGTTAGAAGTTAATGTCACCTAAAGTAATAAGTATTTAGGGAAATAAGTGAGGGTTATATAGAGAAACCTGAATTCTCATATCCAAGTATATTATATCCTTTCAAAGAATTTTTTATTGATTTTCCAATTGATTTATAATAGTATAAGATTTTAGGAGTTCAGCTGCATACTTTGTATGTATAAGTCTCACCACACCTACTGAAGTTCACCACACTGTCAAATGACTTCTTTACTCATTTTTTTCTACCTTTTTCCTCTTCCCTCTGGAAAATACCAAATTTTTCAGAGCCCAAGATTTGATTTTGCTGTGCGTTACCAGTTCGTTTGCTTTGGTTATTCAGATTTGACAAATAGGTGAAAATATCTAGAAATTGTCCTTCACCCCCCTGACTTTACCTAACATTGTTCCATCCATATTGTCTTAAAAGCCCTGTTTTTATCTTTTCAGTAGCTGAATAATATTTCTTTCATATATAATCCACAACTTATTTATTAAATAACAGAATTCTCTGTTATTAGCTTGAAATATTAACTTACTTCAGTCTTTCTACTACCATTACACACTTTTTTTTCAGTTGGAGTGCTCACTCACAGTAGCTGTTTACAAACAATCACACATAATGTTATGGCACCAGAGGTTCTATACAGCAAAGCTATGGGGATCATGAGCTGTATAAATACATGTTACCAAGGGTTGAATTCTTGAATGTATGCTTCCAAGACAGGCACTTTTCATCTCAGAACCATCCCTGGGCCCCAGGATACTGAATTTTTAAAAAAAATATATATATATATCAATGTCATTTTTTAAATTATATTTTATTATACCACCACGAGATATACAATTACAAAGATGTTCATGTTTGGGTTTTGGCATACAGTGTTCCAGCACCCATCCTTCCACCAGTGCCCATATCCCATCACCAATGTCCCCAATTTCCTCCCCCTCCTCTAGCCTGCCTCTATAGCAGGTTTTTTATCTCTTTTCTCTTTCTGTTTCTCTCTCTCTTTCTCTCTTTCCCTTTTCCTTCTCTTACAGACTGTGGATTAAATATATACATAGAGAATTTATCGTGTGTGTCATTTTACCTGTATTCAATGCTTAGTTCTAGGCTGATATTAACACTTTTGACAATTGTTAGCACACTGTTCCTTTCTCTGTCTTACCTAACCTCTGACTCCCACACGTTTGTGGAAGATTCCATTTTTTTGAAGTTTCCAATTTTGACAAGACCACCTGATTCATGTTTTGCCTGACCTTGATTATTGGTTTCATACTATATATAGTATATATACTATATACTGTGTACTATAGTATATACTACATATACTATATACAGTATACTATATACTGTATACTGTATACTGTATACTATATACTATATACGATACACGATACATGATACACGATACACGATATACGATGCACGATGCACAATGAACGATATATGATATACTATATGCTATATACTATATACTATATACTATATGCTAAAGTGTTCCTTTCTAATATGTCTGTTGCCATAACCATCTATTCATCCACAGAGGGATTCCTGTGCTCACAGAGAAGAGGGTCTCCAGAGTGACATTTTCTGCTAGGACTCTAGTAGGAAAGGGGTCTGTCAAAAAAGGGCAATGTTTTTGGTATGAATCTGTGATTTCTTTGTGAGAGATTACTAAATAAAATCTCTAATCAGCCATCTTCTGCACAACTGTTGATTACTGATTATTTTTTCTTTCCTCCTTTTAGTACCATCTCAAATAGGATTTAAGAAAAGTCTGAAACAAAAATCCAGACCTTTCCTATATTTGGAATACATGGCTTATTCCTGACATGGTTTATTTTCCTGCCCCTCAAGGTGCTGCATGTGTGGCTGTGGTGCCCAGCTGTGGTGCCCAGCTGCTCCTGTCTCTTGTCAGACAGGAGACAGGCTTGTCTATACCGAGGGCTCTGTCCCATGGGCCCTAGGTGATTGAAGGTCTGGCATAGAAAAAGACTGGGCCCCTTGGGATGAACGCAGAGCCATGGCAGAGTCTGGCAAGCTACCCGTGGTGTATTTGATATGCCAAAAAGAGTAACAATAATGGACCTCATTCTCAACGAATGGAGACGTTACTGACACCCGCTTGAGCAATCCGATGAACGGGAAGATAAGTGATACAAGTGATATACTATATAGTATGTATATGCTACATTCTCTCTCTATATATCTCTCTCTATATCTTCTTTAATTTCACTGAACATGATCCTCTCCATGTCCATCCATTTATAGGCAAATTTTATAACTTAATTTTTCCTAACAGCTGCAGAGTATTCCATTGTGTAGATGTACCTAAGTTTCTTTATCCAATCGTCAGTTCTCGGGCACACTGGTTGTTTCCAGATTTTGGCTATTGTGAATAGTGTTGCAATGAAAATAAAAGTGAAGATGGTCATTCCACTGTATGTTTTTAGATTCCCAGGGTATATTCTCAGGAGTGGTATGGCTGGGTCAAATGGGAGCTCAATTTTTAGTCTTTGGAGGAATATCCATATTGTTTTCCAAAAAGGCTATACCATTCAACATTACCACCAAAAATGTATGAGAGTCTGTTACTCCTCACATCCACGCCAGCATTTGTTGTCCTTGCCCTTTTGAATATGTTCCCGTTCTTTGGTGTGAGATGATATCTCATTGTTCTTTTGATTTGCATCTCTCTCTGATGATTAGTGATGATGAACATTTTTTTCATATGCCTTTTGGCCATTCGAATATCTTCCTTGTCAATGTTTCTGTTCATTTCTTCTCCCCAGTTTTTGATGGGTTTCACTGTTTTCTTCTTGTGAAGTTCTACCAGTGCCTGATATATCCTTGATATTAACCCCTTATCAGATGCTATTGGGTGAATTATTCTTTTTTTTTTTTTTTTGCCTTTTTGGGTCACACCCGGCGACACTCAGGGGTTACTCCTGGCTCTGCACTCAGGAATTACTCCTGGCGGTGCTCGGGGGACCATATAGGATGCAGGGGGAGGAAACCGGACCGGCACAGGCTGGCCGCATGCAAAGCAAACGCGCTACCTGCTGGGCTAATGCTCCGACTCTGGGTGAATTATTCTTTCCCATTCTGTGGACTGACTTTGCATCTTGGTCTTGTTTCTTTGAGGTGCAGAAGCTTTTTAGTTTCATGCAGTCCCATATGTTTATCTTTGCTTCTAGTTGCTTTGTTAGTGGTAGTTCATCTTTGAAGATGCCTTTAGCTTCAATGTCAGGGAGGGTTTTTCCTATATTTTCTTCGATGTATTTTATAGATTCAAGTCTGATATTGAGATTTTAATTCATTTTTATCTGATTTTTGTGTATGGTGTTTGACAGAGGTCCAAATTAATTTTTTAACTGTACCAGCCCAGTTTTCCCAGCACCACTTGTTAATGAAGCTTTCCTTGCTTTATTTTGTATTTTTTTCTCCTTCATCGAATATCTTGTGTTTGAGGATGGGTGTCAGGATACTCAACTCTATTACATATGTCCACAGGTCTTTTTCCATTCCATAACCATGCTGTTTTAATTACTACTGCTTTGTAGTATACATTGAGTTGGAGACTGGTTATCCCACCCATCTCCTTTTCCCCAAGGACTGCTTTAGATATCTGTGGGGGGTTATCATTCCATACAAATTTCAGGAGAGTTTGGCCATTTTATCTGAAGAATATTGTGAGTATCCTTATAGGAACCGCAGTGAATCTACACAAAGCTCCTGGGAGTATTATACCATTTTGACAATGTTGATTCTCCCCATCCATGAGCAGGGAATGTTTCCCTTTTCCTCGTTGTCTCTTTTATTTATTGGAGCAGTGTCTTGTAGTATTCTTTGTATAGGTCATTTACACACTTGGTTAAGCTGATTCCTAGGTATTTGATTTTCTGTGGTGCAATTCAGAATAGAATCATTTTCTTAATATCTCTTTCATTATTTGTATGTAGGAAAGTCATTAACTTTTGGGATTGATTTTGTACCTTGCCACTCTACTATAAGTACTTACTGATTCTCAGAGCTTTTTGTCGAGAGTTTAGGATTCCCTACGTATAATATCGTCATCTGAAAATAGTGATAGCTTGTCTTCTTCCTTGCCTATCTCGATGCCCTTAATGTCCTTTTCTTCTCTGATTGCTATGGAAAGTAATTCCAGTACTATATTGAATAAAAGAGGTGAGATGGGGCAACCTTGTCTTGTCCCTGATCTTAGGGGAAGGCTATTAATTTTTCCCCCATTGAGATGTTACTCGCTGTGGGCTTTTGGTAGTGGGCTTTGACTATATTGAGAAGGGTTCCTTCAATTCCCATATTCTGGAGGGTTTTAATTATGAACGGGTGTTGGATCTTGTCAAATTCTTTCTCTGTGTCTATTGATATATCATATTGTTTTTTTTTTTTTTATTTTTTTGCCCCCCCCCCCGTTTTTTTTTTTTCTCTCATTGATATGATGTATTATGTTGTTTGACTTGCCAATGTTGAACTGTCCTTGCATTCCCGAGATGAATCCTACTTGGTCATGATGTATAATCTATTTGATGAGTCTTTGGATTCTGTTTGCTAGTATTTTGTTGAAGATCTTAGCATCTGTGTTTATCAGGGATATTGGTCTGTAGTTTTTTTTTTTTTTTTTGTGTGTGTTGTCTCTGACTGCTTTAGGTATCTGGGTGATATGCTCCTCCTAAAAGCTGTTTGGGAGTGTTTCCATTTCTTCTATTTCCTAGAAGTTTGAAAAGAAGTGGCAGTAAGTCCTCCTTAAAGGTTTGGAAGAATTCACTAGTGAATCCATCTGGACCCTAGACTTTTTGTGCTTTGGAATACGTATAATTACTGTTTCAATTTCCTGGATGGTGATAGGCTTATCAGGTATTGCAGTTCTCTTGTTTCATCTGTGGGAGGTTATATTAGTTCAGGAATTTATTCATTTCTTCTAGGTTCTCATGTTTCATGGCATACAGACCCTAATGTAATCTCTGATGATCTTTTGGATTTCCGTGGTTTCTGTTGTGATGTCCACATTTTCTTTCTGAGTCTGTTTATTTGGGTTCTCTCTTTCCCTGTTCTTACAAGTCTTTCCAGTGGTTTGTTGATCTTGTTTCTTTTTTTAAAGGAATCAGCTGTTCTTGGTTTAATTAATCTTTCAATTGGTTTTTGGGTTTCCAGCTGATTGATTTTTCTCTATAAGTTTTATTATTTTCTTCTTTCTTCCTGGGTTGAGCTCCTTTTTTTGGTCTTTTTTCTAATATTTGGAGCTGTGAAGTTAGGTTATTTATGTGGGCCCTTACTTTTTTTGTGATGAATGCTTGCAGAACTATGAACTTTCCTCTTAACACTGCCTTTGCTGTATCCCACAAGTTCTGATAGTTGATGTCTTCATTTTCATTTGTTTCCAGGAATCTTTGTATATCCTGTGTGATTTCTTCTGTGACCCATTGGTTGTTCAGCAGTGAGCTGTTCAGTTTCCAGGCGTTTGGTTTGACCCTCTGTTTCTGTGTGTGGTTAATTTCCATTTTCAATGCATCATTGTCCTAAAAGATAGTTGACAAAATTTCAATCTTTTTATTTTATTGATGCATGCTTTGTGGCTCAGCATGTGGTCCATCTTGGAGAATGTTCCATGTGCACTGGAGAAAAATGTGTATTCAGATTTTTGGGGATGAAAAGCCCTGTGTATACCAACCAGCTCTCCTTTCATTTCTTCTTTCAGGGCCAGTATTTCCTTGTTGAGTTTCATTCTTGTGGATCTATCAATCGTTGATAAAGCAGTGTTGAAATCTCCAACTATTATTGTGTTACTGTTAATGTCTTCTTTGAGGTCTATTAGCAGTTGTTTAAATATTTTGCTGGCCCCTTGTTGGATACATATATGTTTATTAGTGTTATTTCTTCCTGATATACATACCCTTTAATTATTAAGAAATTGCCTTCATTATCCCTTATAACCTTTCTCAGCATGAAATCTATATTGTCTGATACTAGTATGGCCACACCAGCCTTTTGTGGAGGTGTTGTTTGCACAGATTCAATGCAGTCCCTATAAGGATACCCATGACATTCTTCAAAGAAATTGACCAAACGCTCCTGAAATTTGTATGGAACAATAAACCCCCCAAGGATAGCTAAAGCAATCCTCGGGAAAAAGAAGATGGGAGGCATCACCTTTCCCAACTTCAAACTGTACTACAAGGCAGTAGTAATTAAAACAGCATGGTATTGGAATAAAAACAGACCTGTGGACCTATGGAATAGAATAGAGTATCCTGACACCCAACCTCAAACACATGATCATTTAATCTTTGATAAAGGTGCAATGAGTCTAAAATGGAGTAAGGAAAGCCTCTTCAACAAGTGGTGTTGGGAAAACTGGGCAGCAACGTGTAAAAAAATGAATTTGGACCTGTGTCTAACACCATGCACAAAAAATCAGATCAAAATGGACTAAAGATCTCAATATCAGACTTGAATCCATAAAGTACATTGAAGAAAATATAGGAAAAACCCTCCACGACATTGAAGCTAAAGGCATCTTCAAAGGTGAAACATCACTAACAAAGCAACTAGAAGAAAAGATAAACATATGGGACTACATGAAACTGAAAAGCTTCTGCACCTCAAAAGAAACAGTGACTAAGATACAAAAAGCAGTCCACAGAATGGGAAAGAATATTCACCCAATACCCATCTGATAAGGGGTTAATATCCAGGATATATCAGGCACTGGTAGAACTTTACAAGAAGAAAACAAACAACCCCATCAAAAAATGGGGACAAGAAATGAACAGAAACTTCAGCAAGGAAGAAATTCGAATGGCCAAAAAACATATGAAAAAATGCTCATCATCACTAATCATCAGAGAGATGCAAATCAAAACAACAATGAGATACCACTTTACACCACAGAGACTGGCACATATTCAAAAGAGCAAGAACAACAAGTGCTGGCGTGGATGTGGGGAAAAGGGGACACTCATCCATTGTTGGTGGGAATGCCGGCTGGTGCAGCCTTTCTGGAAAACAATATGGACTTTCCTCCAAAGACTAGAAATTGAACTCCCATTTGACCCAGCCATACCACTCCTGGGAATCTACTCTGGGAAACCAAAAATACGCAGTGGAAACACCATCCCTACTTTTATGTTCATAGCAGCATTATTCACAATAGCCAGAATCTGGAAGCAACCAGAGTGCCCGAAAATCGATGACTGGATAAAGAAGCTTTTGGTACATCTACACAATGGAATACTATGCAGCTGTTAGGAAAAATGAAGTTATAAAATTTGCCTATAAATGGATGGACATGGAGAAGATTATGTTGAGTGAAATTAGCCAGAAGGAGAGAGACAGATACAGAATGACTGCATTTATTTGCATGGCATAAATATATATGTACATATTATGATACCAATATCCAAGGTCAAGTGAAACATATATCAGGAGGTCTTGTCAAAGGTGGAGATTATCACAAACGTGTGGGAGTCAGAGTTTAGGTAAGACAGAAAATGGAACAGGGGGCTAACAATAGTCGAGGGTACTAATGCCAACCTAGAACTGAGCATTAAATAGAGGCAAAAGGATACAAATGACAACCTTTTTAATGTATGTTCTGTAATCCATAGTCTGGAAGGGAAGGAAAAGAGAAAGAGAGAGAAAGGGAAAGAAATAAAGAACCTGCCATGGAGCAGGGCTGGGGGAAGGGGGAGGGAACCGGGGATGTTGGTGGTGGGAGATGGGCACTGGTGGAGGGACGGGTGCTGAAACACTGTATGACCAAAACCCAAACATGAACTTTTTTAATTGTATATCTTTTTATTTGTATATCTCACGGTGGTATAATAAAATACTTAAAAAAAAAAAAAAAAAAAAAGAAAATGGTCTTCCAGCCTTTGATTTTGAGTCTGCTTTTTGCTCTGATTATTCAGATGTGTTTCTTGAAGGCTGCAGAATGTTGGATTTAGTTTTTTAATCCATTTTGCCACTCTGTGTCTCTTAATTGGTGCATTTAGACAGTTGATATTGAGAGAGATTATTGTCATGGGATTTTGTGCCTTTTTTTCTGTTTGAACTGTTTTGTGCCTTTTTTTCTGTTTGTGCTTTTGGGTTTTGTCTTATTTTATGGTAGACCTTTCAGTCCTTCTTTTAAAGTTGGTTTTGAGTATATGAAGTCCTGAGTTGTTGCTTATTAATTAAGTTTTGTATCTTTCTTTCATACCTGAATGCGAGTCTAGTCGGGTAAAGAATTCTTGAGAGACCTTCAGTTCAGTGAGTCTTTTCACAATATCCCACCATTGTTTTCGGGCTCTGAGTGTTTCATCTGAGAAGTCTGATCTAAATCTTAGGGTTGCTCCTTTGTATTTGATTTCCTTCTTTGATTTCTGCTTTGAGTATTGTATATCTATCTCTAGTTTTGTCATTCTAATTAGGAGTGTCTTGGAGTGTTCTCATTGGGGTTTCTTTTAGCTGGCACCCTACATGCCTTCTGAATCTTGGAGCAAGCATTCTTCAGTTTGGGGAACTTCAAAGCCATCAGCAATGATGGCTTTGACAGTTTCTTCTTCATCAGGGTTTTCTTCTTGCTCTTCTGGGACCCCAATTATCCATATGCTATTCCTTTTGGCTTCATCCTGATTATCTCTTGTTGTCTGTTGTGAGTCTTTTTTCCATCTTCTGCTGTTGTCTAGAGAATCTTTGGACCTCATCTTGGAGATCACTCACTCTTTTTTTCAACAGTTGTTACTCTGCTCTGGAGACCTTCCAGGGTATTTTTCATTTTATTTACCACATTTTTAGTATCTCATTTCTGTTCGTATTTTGGTTCGCATTTTACTCATTTCTGCTCTCATGTCCTCTTGCATTTTATTGATTTTGCATTCCATTGCTTCTTTGAGTTCCTTATGCATCCTTAATAATTCCTACCGAAATTCTTTATCAGAGAGGTTATATAGCTCATCATTGCTTGGCTTATCTCAGCTAGTGACTTCACTCACTGAGCCTGATGGAATTTTGCATTGCTTTACCATTACCACTATTGTAGGTTGCAAATGTGCCTTCTTGGTTGTCTAGATATAACTGTTAGTAGATGTCTGTATTGTTTGCAGAATTTGGGGTGGGTGTCAAGGAATGTAGGGATGTATGCTCACTGGTACCTCATGTAAGATAAATAGTAAGTAGATCATGCGGACACACTAGTGTCCACATAGTTTTGAGTTATACGATGTGGGTGGGTGGTTTTGTGGGCAGTGCAGGGGTCACACACACACTTGGTAGGGGATGGGAGGCATTTGCCTTCCATTGGGAAGAAGTGGTCCTGTGGCAGATCTGGGGCTCTGTGTGCCTTGACCCTGTTGGTGAAAGTTCTGCACCTTTTCACTGGGGCTGGGGTGGTTCCACAGGTGGTGTAGGGGTCACACATACCTGGTAAGGGGGATGGGATGCATTTGCGGGAGCTTGGAAGAAGTGGTCCTGCAGCGGTTCCAGGCCTCTGTGTGCCTCAGCCTTGTTGGTGAAAGTTCCAGGCCTTTTTCTCTGGGGCTGGGTGGTTCTGTGTGTGGCACAGGGGTCACGCACACCTGGTAGGCTTTTCGTTTTTCCTTTACTTTGGTTTTGCTTATACTTTTATGGTGCTGGCGACAGAACTGGGGCTCACAACACGCAAGGCAAGTGCTATGCTGTACTCTATCTATCCCTATCCCTTTGTTTCAGTGTGTTCTATTTTTTTCTTCCCCTGTTTCTGCTCTAGGAAAAATGCCTTTGTCAATATAACTATGTCACCTTTCATTCCATAAGAGGAATATTTGTGAGACAACATTGTCACACTATTTTTCGGGAGATTCCTAGTAGTTGCTTGCTGATATTTTATTTGAAGTCTAGGATATTTGGTGAGTTTAGTGATAACAAAAACTATCTCTGGATTGTAAATATTTATGACAATAATTTTTTCTTTGGATTTGAATTTTCCAGGGAACTTTTCAAATATTCTGATATGCTACCCTCAAATACAGACTAGGATAATAGAAGCTACCCATGGCGCATATGTTCCCCTGATGTGATTCTCTTTGTTACCTGCTAAAAATAATATTCAACTTTGTCCAGGCTTGAAATAAAGGTTTTAAATATTTTTCTCACATATACACACACTATATACATAAATTCTGTGTGCATATTACATATATATTTATATACATATATAAAAAGTGTGAAAATATATATTGTGTGCACACAATATATTTTATGTGAAAAATATAAAAGATATATAATGGAATAAAATTGTTATACCATTATATGTAACACATATAATGGTATAACATTGGAACAATTACACTTAAAATGAATCATAATATAATAAGAGTTACATTTAGTGTTCCTAATTGGTAAAGATGTCACTTTATAAGAGAAAGAAAATGAGATTAGTCAGAAACAAGAATGAAGACGGAGATGATCTGATATGAGAAACATTGAGACTGAAGGTGTAGAAGAACATCTGGGAAGTTAGTAAATATTTTTAATATCACGTAAAAGGAAAGCATTGTCTATAAAGGAAGTTCTTTAGATTTGATCTTGTTTTTCCCCCATAGACCAGTTAGTAAAGGATCAACTTTCTAGGACCAGACTTAATAATGATATAAAACTGATTCAGAAGGAAAGAAATATGATTTACTGATGTTTGTATATCTAAATAACACAAATAAGCTACTTGAAACTCATTTGAGTATATGTTTTGTAGATAACAAGACATTAGAATGTAATGTACTATGTTACACTGTAATTTCACTGAACCTGTACTATAACTGTAGCAGTGTTTGAACAGTATTCCTGAAATGGAGAGGGAAAAGATCCCATCTCTTGAAAGCAGAGATAAACCTCAAAGAAAAAACTCTAATATCTTGGATCTAGGAGTGTAAACATTCCTTTTTTTAATTTACAAATGGGTCTAAGAGGTGTGTTCTTGCTAAGTACCAATGTCCTTTCCTAAAGCTTCTGTAAATTAAGTACTAACTGATGAATATTTTAACACATTAGTGTGAAAGGGTGATATGTGTGAGAGATGAAAATTATCAAGTTTATTCTTGCTCTTTATGTTATGCTTATAGACTAACTTTCACAGGTACAGTGGAACATAATTCACTATATAATTTCCTCACTAATTGAATTCATTCATTAAAGCAGTAGCAATAAAATACAGAAAGGTAACACAGACAAATAATCATTTCTTAGTGTCTTATTGTGTGACAATTTTCTTCAGTGTCATTTATTTAAGTGAGAAAATACATGAAATTTAGCTCCTAAAATTCAACTGAACAGAGCAATTTAAAAAGAATCAATAGACATTCTAATAATAAAGAAAAATTCAAATGCAATCCAACATTTATTTCTAATTACCAATACATCAAGTCCCAGTTATAAATTAAGACTCTTACTTAAATTAACAATTTAATGATGCTTTACAGAGATAAGAATGCTTTAGAAAGAAACCAAACCTCTGATAAAGTACACTCAATTTCCCCAGAATAAAATCTGAATATTAGAGCTATAATAAAAAGAAAAACTGGAATACAGAATATGTGGAATGCGTTCCACTGGAAAGAGATTCAGAAGATACATTTTTCAGCTTTTATTTTTAATTGCTTTCTTCTCTGGAACTTTCCCTTCTGTTCTATTGTACATGAATAGGCTACTATAACATAAACACCAACTCAATATTTATGATTGTCTCCAACAAGTTTTGTTTGTTTGTTTGTCCATATCCACCAGTGCTCAGGGCACACTCCTGGCTGTGTAATCCAGGGATCACTCCTGGCAGTACTTTGGGGACTATAGAGGGTACGGGGGATTGAATACAAATTGGCCGTCTTCAAGGCAAGCACCCTACTTGTAGTATTACCCTACCTGTTGTACTATTGCTCTCTGACAAATATTTACTGAGCACCTACTTTACATCATGCATGTTGGTAAATCTTGGGGAATTCAGTGATACTTAGATCCAACCCTTTCTGAGAAGGGCATCAATGGAGATTGATAAAATGATTTACTCTTCTGTTTTATTTCAACTTATTTTGAGATTTCTGCCCATTATTTAAAGACAATGGTTTACAAAGTTATTTTTGATGATTTGCTATATAATTTGTATCACTTGTCTTCCCATTGTTCATTGATTTCCTCAAGCGGGCACCAGTAACATCTCCATACTTCCTGTTGCATGCAAGTGCAGCGCAAGGGCATCTACTTGTTCCAGGAACACGAAAAGCCTCAAACCACTCATTCAGGTGATGAGAATGAGGACTATAATTGCTACTGGTTTTTGGTATATCAAATACAACTACGGGTAGCTTGGCAGGGCTCTGCTGTGTGGGTGGTATGCTCTCGGCAATAGACTCTCAGTTCATGCATTTACTGATGATGAACTGTGCAGCTGCTTTCAGTGAGTGGCCGAAAATATGAGAAAATGAGAAAATTTATTTGGGTTTTTCTTACTACAGGCTTTGATTCTCTTCTAATGAAATCTGCTACATGATGGATAGGGCAGTGACCTTAAAAATGTTCCCCACTGAAGTACTTGCCATAGCAATCAGAGAAGAAAAAGAGACATTTAGGGTATCCAGATAGGCAAGGGAAGAAGTCAAACTATCACTATTTGCAGATGACATGATATTATACCTAGAGAACCCTACATTCTTATGAAAAGCTCCTAGAAACAATAGACACCTGTAGTGAATTGCAGGGTACAAAATTAATCCCCCAAAAAGTCAGTGGCTTTCCTATATGCAAATAATGAAAGAGAAGAAAGGGATATCAAGAAAACACTCCCATTCACAATTGTGCCACAGAAAATTAAATACCTAGGAATCAGTTTGACAAAGAATGTAAAGGACCTCTACAAAGGTCCTTTAATTTCTCCCAGTCTGTGGGCTTTGCATTCTGGCCTTCGTTTTCTTGGAGGTGCAAAAACTTCTTGATGTAGTCTCATTGCATTAACCCGACGGTCATTTTGAACTCTCACACCGGCCTGTCTGCATCTCAGGTACCCTACCTCCCTGGGGTGTGTGGCTGGTCGGGGGGGCGCCCTGGGGCCGTGGTAGAGCCCCAGGTCTCGGCAAGAAGGTGAACTACAACCCCCCAAAAGTCCGAGCGGAACCGAAGTAAGCGGTCATTTTGAACTCTCACACCGGCCTGTCTGCATCTCAGGTACCCTACCTCCCTGGGGTGTGTGGCTGGCGGGGCGGCCTGGGGCCGTGGTAGAACCCAGGTCTCGGCAGAAGGTGAACTACAACCCCCAGAAGTCCGAGCGGAACCCGGGAGTAAACGGTCATTTTGAACTCTCACACCGGCCTGTCTGCATCTCAGGTACCCTACCTCCCTGGGGTGTGTGGCTGGCCAGGCGGGGCGGCGCTAACGCAGCCGCTTATTAATAGAAAAACTAGGAATTTCCACACCAAGGGAAGGTAATACCCTCAAGAAAAAAGAAACAGTACACCAGAGGAATCTATCCCTGAACACCACAACACCATGGGGAAACAACGCAGATCCCCAGCTGGAAGAACAGATGAAGGGAATCGGCGCTGAAGACTCAAAAAAGAATACAGATGTGCATGATCTCTCTGACAGTGAAACCAGAGAAGAAATTGGTAGGATGTTTAAGGAGCTCAACGAAAAATTGAGCAGATGTCCAATAAAATACAGGAGAATATAAGCGAAGCAGTTGAAAGGGCTGTCAATAAACTACGGGAGGAAATGAGAGCAGAAATGAGAACCATGCAAATAGAAATTTCGCCGGCTTAAAAACTCAGTAGACGAAATGAAAAAAACACAATCGGGGCTCTGAATGGTAGGATGACAGCAGCGGAAGAGAGAGAATCAGTGAGACTGAAGATGAGCTGCAGAAAGCACTCAGAGATCTACATAAGATGGAAAAAGACCGGATAATGGATCAGCAACGAAACAGAGAACAATGGGATGAAGCCAGGCAGAACAACATAAGAATCATAGGAGTCCCAGAGGGACAAGAAAGTAACCCCAGAGGAAATTAAAACAGTTAAAAACATCCTGGCTGAAAAGTTCCCGAGTTAAAGGGCGAAGGCATCCAGATCCAAGAAGCCCGGCGCGTACCAGCAAGAAGAGACCCCCAATAGAAAGACCCCAAGACACATCCTAGTCAAAGTAATGGATGCCATAGACAGAGACATAATTCTTCAGGCAGCAAGATCAAAGAAGGAAATTGTATACAAAGGAGCATCCATTCGACTTTCAGCAGACTTCTCAGAAGACACCCTCCAAGCCCGAAGGCAGTGGTGGGATATAGTGAAAAAACTTAATGAAATGAATGCCTCAGCAAGAATTCTTTATCCCGGCTAAACTCTCGCTCAGATTTGAAGGACAGATATACAACTTCTTGGATAAACAACAGCTTAGGAACTTTTGTAAAATCATTGCGTTGACCCTAACCCTAACCCTATCTTTGCTTCCACTTGGTCCAGTGGCATTTCATAACTTAAAGGTGCCTCTGGTAGAAAGGACCTGTTTTCTTGCCCTTACTGCTTGTTGCCTTTGGGCATTACTTATTCCTACTGCGTTTCTTTATATTCTGCTGTGTGGTATGCCCACCCGCCGCATGGAGCCTGGCAAGCTACCTGTGTCGTATTTGATATGCCAAATACCAGTAACAATTATAGACCTCATTCCCCTGACCTGAGTGAATGGTTTGAGGCTCCTTATGTTCCTGGAGCAAGCAGATGCCCTTGGGCTCTACTAGCATGAAACAGGACATACAGAGATGTTACTGGTGACCGCTCCGGAGCAAATCAATGATGAACAGGAAGACCAGTGATACAAGTGATCATTAATCATCAGAGATGCAACTCAAAACAACAATGAGGAATCGTCTCACACCACACAGACTGGCACATATCCAGAAGAGCAAGAACAGGTGCTGGTGTGAAGGCAGAGGAAAAGGGACTCTCATACATTGGGAATGTTGACTAACACAGCCTTTTTGGAAAACAATATGGACAATCCTCCAAAGACTAGAAATTGAATTTTGCATTTGACCCAGCCATACCACTCCTGGGAATATACCCTGGGAAGCCAAAAAACACATAGCAGAAACACCATCCCCAAGTTTATGTTCATAGCAGCACTATTCACAATAGCCAGAATCTTTCTTCTTTCCTTCCTTCCTTCCTTCCTTCTTCCTTCCTTCCTTCCTTCCTTCCTTCTTCCTTCCTTCCTTCCTTCCTTCCTTCCTTCCTTCCTTCCTTCCTTCCTTCCTTCCTTCCTTCCTTCCTTCCTTCTTTCTTTCTTTTTCTTTCTTTCTTTCTTTCTTTTTTTCTTTCTTTCTTTCTTTCTTTCTTTTCTTTCTTTCTTTCTTTTTCTTTCTTTCTTTCTTTCTTTCTTTCTTTCTTTCTTTCTTTCTTTCTCTCTCTCTCTTTCTTTCTTTCTTTCTTTCTGTCTTTCTTTCTTTTCTCTCTCTCTCTCTTTCTTTCTTTTTCTTTCTTTCTTTCTTTTCTTTCTTTCTTTCTTTTCTTTCTTTCTTTCTTTCTTTCCTTTCTTTCTCTCTTTTCTTTTCTTTTTTCTCTCTTTCTTTCTTTCTTTCTTTCTTTCTTTCTTTCTTTTTCTCTTTCTTTCTTCTTTCTTTTTCTTTCTTTCTTTCTTTCTTTCTTTTTCTTTTTCTTTCTTTCTTTCCTTCTTTCTTTCTTTCTTTCTTTCTTTCTTTCTTTCTTCTTTCTTTCTTTCTCTCTTTCTCTCTTTCTTTCTTTCTTTCTTTCTTTCTTTCTTTCTTTCTTTCTTTCTTTCTTTCTTTCTTTCTTTCTTTCTTTCTTTCTCTCTCTCTCTTTTCTCTCTCTCTTTCTTTCTTTTTCTTTCTTTCTTTCTTTCTTTCTTTCTTTTCTTTCTTTCTTTCTTTCTTTTTCTTTCTTTTTCTTTCTTTTTCTTTACTTTTCTTTCTTTCTTTCTTTCTTTCTTTCTTTCTTTTTCTTTCTTTCTTTCTTTCTTTCTTTCTTTTCTTTCTCTCTCTCTCCTTTTTTTGCTGAATACTCCGTGTCTTCTGAGAGTCAGGCATTACTTCCCCTCACCCTCCCCAGAGGTCCTGGCAGACACATCCATGTCCACCCTCTACCACCAGCTAAGTTCATCTTCTGGATCTATGCTGGAGACTCATAATTGAATGTTAAAAGACACAACTCTCCACAAAAATGTCTTAGATACTCAGCTCCAGTTGAGAGCTACATGGTATCTTGACAGGGGGACAGGCCATGTTCCTGCCTCACCAAAGCTCTGGCATTTCATTCACACTCTAACAGTTTCATTCAGAAGTTTTAGAAGGACAGAGGAGTATCACACTCACATATATATTTTTTTTTTTGCTTTTTATGGGTCACACCCGCAATGCTCAGGGGTTTCTCCTGGCTCTGCACTCAGGAATTACTCTTGGTGGTGCTCGGGGGGACCATATGGAATGGCGAGGGATCAAACCTGGGCCGGCATGCCCGTATGCAAGCAACGCCCTACCCACTGGACTATCCTCCGGCCCCCCACACATATTTTATGGGAGAAATTCTTGATGCTTTTGATTAAGAAGGTGCAATGTCAATATTCAAGGTAGGTGACCACAAATTCTATTAATACAGTTGAGCTTGGTAAAAATGCTTTTGTTGTTTTTTTTTGGATCTATAACTGGGAGTAATCAGAGCTTACTCCTGGCTCTGCACTCAGAGTTTTCTCTTGGTGGGGCCTAAGAATTGAGCTTGGGTTGACTGCATGCAAGGTAAGGACCCTTCCCACTTTTACTATCTCTCTGGCACCTGAGCTTGTAAAAATTTAAATTCAGAAGCTAAGAGATAGTACAGAAATTAGAGTGCATGCTGACCGCACTCCTTACTCCAACTTGGTCACTAACATCACATGAGCTCCGAGCCACTTCTACAGACAGCTCTGGGCTCCCTGAGCATAATCAAGTGGCCCTGGTGGTTCCCAGCACTCACACCCTCCAACTCAAGAAATAAACTGCCCAAACAGATTTGCGCGAGCCCTCAAAAAATTTTAATTTCAATTTGTGTTCAAAGTCTCTCAAAAAGTAACAGATAATTAACTGCATGAACACAATGATTATCTGAGCAAATTGTTTTGATATGTTAATGTAAGCTGATATCCAATTAGTGCTCTGTAAAAAATCATATCTGTTTGAAAGTGGAAAAATCCATGTTGATATCCACATGACTTATTTATCATGGAAGTATGTTCTTCAGCTGCATGACGTCCCGTTTAGAAATGAGTATACTAGATTAACATTTACATTCGGATTCTACTGGCCCATAATTTTCTTGGCTCCTTTTCTGAATAAAATGTGGTAGCAGTTGTAACAAAATTAGTCTAACTGCTCAGACACCTGCACTTACATTTGGTTACCCAGGTCTCTTTTTCAAGGTCAAGCACTCAATCATTTATTCCGTCAGCACTGGTTATAATTGCCGGCATTCATAAGTTGACATTTTTCTTTGAGAATGTCTCCAAGATATGTCCCCTTAAAGGTAAACCACCAAGGTGGACCTACCAAGACAGGCACCCTCCAATGTAGACACCCCTAGCATGCTATTAACACCTTCTAGGTCATCTTCTCTCAGAGGTTGGAAGGAGAAAATATAATTTTAAGGATTAGAAATGATGAGTTTCAGTTCTGAAAAATCTCAAGCTTTGCTTTATCCTCCATTGGGCTAATGGACTTAGCAACTACTGCTATGTCCACTCTTTCCTATATTGATCCCAGTATAGGTTGTGGAAAATAAACCATGGTCTTACTTGCTGTTGAAACATAATCATTGAATGGTCATGATCATAGAATGGTCTTTAAATAATTGCTAGCAGGGAGCTCTGAGTAAACCAAATCATCTTTGTAACCCCAGATTTTCTTCCCTTATTCCCAGCAGTGAAAATGTCAGTGTGGCACAGCAGGAAGTGTTCAGTTCTTTCTGGTCCCCTTTCTGCTTGGGGATGATATGTGAATACCTCTCCTGTCTCTTTTGTCCTTCAGGAAAACTGGACATGTGGCTTTCAAAAAAATTACATCATCTTTAATTTTAGAAAGTTTCATTTCAGTTTAAAATGAATATTGATCTAGAACATGTCATAAGCATCATTCTAGGTACTGGCAGTGTTTTGTAAGGGGTATCAGAATACTAGCTCAGGGCACCGAGTGAAATCAAACTTTTCACAGATATCAACTAGCTCGGGCCACCAAACAAGAAAGCAAACTTTAACAGATATTTACAGATGCATTATTTTCTCCTGATTATAACCTTCTACCACCATGACAAAACCAACTCATTAATAAATTGAGAACAAGTTTGCTTGGATATTTAACACTCTATTACAATGAGTGTTTTATGAGAATTGATTTTTGGGGAAACAGTTACTTAAAAGCTTAGATATGGGAAGATACAGGGAATTTAAATTAATTTTTTTCTGGGAAAATGTAAAATATGTCAAAAGTATTTCCCCACATCAATTTCGAGGGAGGTGAAGACAGTCATTTTTCATCTACTAGCCAACTCACATTAATCTCTTCCTTTAGAAAACAAATCAAAAGTTCGTTTAAACTCCATAGAACTAGATATGTATGCTTAATGTTTTTGTGCCTGTCCTCATATTTACCTATATTTTTCTTAGTATTGTAATCCCAAAAAATTAATACTGTTCTATATTCTTTCATATGTGGGAGAATATTTTGTGAATTCTTACATGCACACAAATTCCAGAAAAATGTGGGAAGTTTTGCATGCGGTTTATACATAGTTAACACGATTAAGTGAATTTCAATAAGATACAAATTATACAGGCTTTTGATCATCTACCCAGAATAGTTTTTCAAAGTATGACTTTGAAAATTAGTGGAAGTGTCAAAGTGCATCATCACAAAGTGTGTTTGTTAGCATCCCCACGAGTCCTACATTTTCTTTATTTTTTAAATCAATATTTCATTAAGACATCATAGTTTACAATATTACTTATGTATTGAAGGCATTGTTTTATAGTTGCAGTGTTACTATACCAGTTCTTCTACCAAAATTTCAAGATCTTTCCAGCCTTGCCTGTGGTCCCTTCTTAGCCCTCAGTTCTCAATTCTATGAATCATATTTCAGAATTTGTTTCTGGAAATTGCATGGTTCTGTTCTTTTGTTTCTTTATATTCACATTTGAGTGAAATTATCAGTATTATTTATCTTTTTTGGCCTTATTATTAACTTCACATAATATGACACTCTCAATTCTATCAAAGTTGCAGTAAAATGCAAAGTTTCATCTTT
>JAJIBD010030786.1:0-34809 GCA_021461705.1 Cryptotis parvus
GCAACACAATTGTAGTGTGTCTTTTTTTAAAGATACTCTTAGTTTCGATGTCGTAGAGCATTTCTCCTATGTTTTCTTCGATGTACCTTATAGATTCATGTCTGATGTTGAGATCTAGAAACCATTTTGATCTGACTTTTGTGCATGGAATTAGAAGGAGGTCTAAGCTCATTTTTTACACGTAGTTGCCCCGTTTTTCTCAGCACCCTTTGTTGAAGAGGCTTTCCTTGCTACACTTAATATTTTTTGCTCCTTTATCGAAGATGAAGTGGTTGTATATTTGATAGTGTGTTTCAGGATATTCAATTCTATTCTATAGGTCTACGGGTCTATCTCTATACCAATACACTGTCTTAATTACAACTGCTCTGTAGTAGAGCTTGAGGTTGGGGAAAGTGATACCTCCCATCTTCTTTTTTCCCAAGGATTGCTTTAGCTATTCGTGGGGGTTTATTTTTCCATATAAATTTCAGGAGTGTTTGTTCAATTTCTTTGAAGAACATCATGGGTATCTTTATAGGGACCGCACTGAATCTGTATAAAGCTCTAGGTAGTATTACAATTTTGATAATGTTAGTCCTTCCAATCCATGAGCAGGGAATGTGTCTCCATTTCCTCAGGTCTTCTTTTATTTCCTGAAGTAACGTTTTGTAGTTTTCTTTCTAGTGATCCTTTACATTCTTTGTCAAACTGATTCCTAGGTATTTGATTTTCTGTGCAATTGTGAATGGGATAGTTTCTTTAATGTCCCTTTCTTCTCTTTCACTGTTTGCATATAGGAAGGCCATTGACTTTTGTGTATTGATTTTGAACCCTGCTACTCTGCTATAGGAATGTATTATTTCTAGGAGCCTCTTGGTAGAGAGTTTCGGGTTTTCCAGGTATAATATCATGTCATCTGCAAATAGTGATAACTTGGATTCTTCCCTTCCTATCCGGATGCCCTTAATGTCTTTTTTCTTTCCTGATTGCTATGGCAAGTACGATCCAGAACTATATTGAATAGAAGTGGTGAGAGTGGGCAGCCTTGTCTTGTCCCTGACCTTAAGGGTAAGTCTTTCAGTTTTTCCCCATTGAAAATGATGCTCTCTGTGGGCTTGTAGTAGATGGCCTGGATTATCTTGAGGAAGGTTCCTTCAATCCCCATTTTACAGAGAGCTTTTATCGTGAATGGGTGTTGAATCTTGTCAAATACCTTCTCTGTATCTATTGATATGATCATATGGTTTTTATTTTTCTTTTTGTTGATATGATGTACTATGTTGATTGACTTGCAGATGTTGAACCATCCTTGCATTCCCAGGATGAATCCCACTTGGCCATGGTGTACAATCTTTTTGATGACTCTTTGGATTCTATTTGCTAGTATTTTGTTGAAGATCTTAGCATCTGTATTCATCAGGGAGATTGGTCTGTTGTTTTTCCTTTTTTGTGACATCTCTGTCGGCTTGGGGTATCAGGGTGATATGTGCCTCATAAAAGCTATTTGGGAGTGTTTCTGTTTCTTCAATTTGCTGGAAGAGCTTAAAAAGAATTGGGAGTAGGTCCTCTTTAAAGGTTTTGTAGAATTCACTGGTGAATCCATCTGGACCTGGGCTTTTGTTTTTGGGGAGACTTTTGATTATCGATTCTATTTCCTCGATGGAGATAGGTTTGTTGAGGTATTCCAAATCTTCCTGTTGCAGACTTGGGAGGCTATAGGAATTCAGGAATTTGTCCATTTCTTCTACGTTCTCTTGTTTCGTGGCATACAGGCTCTCATAGTAATCTCTGATGATCTTTTGAATTTCTGTGGTTTCTGTTGTGATCTCCCCATTTTCATTTCTGATTCTATTTATTTGGGTTCTCTCTTTTCCTTTTCTTAGAAGTCTTGCAAGTGGTTTGTCAATCTTGTTTATTTTTTCATATAACCAGCTTTTGGTTTTTTATCTTCTCGATTGTTTTTGACATTCCATCTCTCATTGATTTCTGCTCTAAGTTTTATTATTTCTTTCTTTCTGCTTGGGTTGTGCTCTTTTTGTTGATCACTCTCTAAGATCTTAAGTTGTGAAGTCAGACTGTTTGTGATGGCCTTTTCTTCTTTTCTGATGAATGCTTGAAGAGCTATAAACTTGCCTCTTAACACTGCTTTTGCTGTATCCCACAAGTTCTGGTAATTCGTGTCTTCGGTCTCCTTTGTTTCCAGGAATCTTTGGATTTCCTCTTTGATTTCTTTTATTACTTGCTGGTTGTTCAGCAGTGAGCTGTTTAGTTTCCAGGTACTTGGTATTGGTCTCCGTTTTTGTGTACAATTAACTTCTATTTTCAGTGCATCATGGTCTGAAAAAATAGTTGGCACAATTTCTATCTTCTTGATTTTATGGAGGTATGATTTATGGCTCAGCATGTGATCTATTTTGGAGTATGTTCCTTGTGCACTGGAGAAGAAAGTGTATTCAGCTTTTTGGGGATGAAATGCCCTGTATATGTCTTCCAGCCCTCTTTCTTCCATCTCTTCTTTTAGGGCCAGTATTTCCTTGGTAAGTTTCAATCTTGTTGATCTATCCAGGGTTGATAGAGCAGTGTTGGAGTCTCAAACTACAATTGTGTTGCTGTCAATGTCTTCTTTGAAGTCTATTAATAGTTGTTTTACGTATTTTGCTGGCCCCTCCTTGGGTGCACATATGTTTAATAGTATGATTTCTTCCTGATATATGCATCCCTTGACTATTAAGAAGTGACCTTCACTGTCCCTTCTGACCTTCTTTAGCCTGAAGTCTATGTTGTTGGATACCAGTATGGCTGGCTACCCCAGCCTTTTTTGGATGGGTTCTTTGAGTGAAGGATTGTTTTTGAGCCTTTTATTTTGAGCCTGTTTTTGCTCTGATTATTCAGGTGTGTTTCTTGAAGGCAGCAGAATGTCGAATTCAATTTTTGACCCATTTTGCCACTCTGTGTCTCTTAACTGGTGCATTTAGACCATTGACATTGAGAGAGATTATTGTCATGGGATTTTGTGCCATCTTTCTCTATAGGTTGGTTGTTCTTTTGGGTTATGTCTTGTCTTATAGTAGATTTTTTCAGTCCTTCTTTTAAGGTTGGTTTTGATTTTACAAAGTTCCTAAGCTGTTGTTTATCCAACAAGTAGTATAATTTTCCTTCAAATCTGAGTGAGAGTTTAGCTGGATAAAGAATTCTTGCTGAGGCGTTCATTTCATTAAGTTTTCTTACTATATCCCACCACTGCCTTCGGGCTTGGAGGGTGTCTTCTGAGAAGTCTGCTGAAAGTCGAATGGATGCTCCTTTGTATACAATTTCCTTCTTTGATCTTGCTTCCTGAAGAATTATGTCTCTGTCTATTGCATCCATTATTTTGACAGATGTGTCTTGGGTTCTTTCTATTGGGGTCTCTTCTTGCTGGTAAGCGTCGGGCTTCTTGGATCTGGATGTTCGTTCTTTAACTCGGGGAACTTTTCAGCCGGGATGTTTTTAACTGTTTTATTTTCCTTGGGGTTACTTTCCTGTCCCTCTGGGACGCCGATGATTCTTATGTTGTTCTGCCTGGCTTCATCCCATTGTTATCTGTTCTGTTGCTGATCCATTTTCTGGTCTTTTTCCATCTTATGTAGTTCTCTGAGTGCTTTCTGCAGCTCATCTTCAGTCTCACTGATTCTCTCTTCCACTGCTGTCATCCTACTATTGAGAGCCCCTATTGTGTTTTTTCATTTCATGTACTGAGTTTTTAAGTGATGATATTTCTATTTGCATTGTTCTCATTTCTGCTCTCATTTCCTCCCGTAATTTATTGACTGCCCTTTCAACTGCTTCATTTATGTTCTCCTGTATTTTATTGGACATCTGCTCCATTTTTTCGTTGAGCTCCTTAAACATCCTACCAATTTCTTCTCTAAATTCATTGTCAGAGAGATCATGCACATCTGCGTTCTTTTTTGAGTCTTCAGGGTTGATTCCTTCATCTATCTTCTTGAACTGGGAATCTGCGTTGTTTCCTCATGGTGTTGCGGTGTTCAGGGATAGATTCCTCTAGTGTACTGTTTCTTTTTCTTGAGGTTATTACCTTCCCTTGGTGTTGAATTTCCTAGTTTTTTGTATTAATAAGCGGCCGCGTGAGCAGCCGCCAGCCTGGCCCGCCACACACCGCAGGGAGAATACCTGAGGCGGAGACAGGCCGGTGTGAGAGTTCAAAATGTCCTGTTTACTTACACTTCCGCTCGAACTTCTGGGGGTTGTAGTTTTACCTTCTGCTGAGGCATGGGCTCTACCATGACCCCAGGCGCCCGCCCAGCCAGCTACACACCCCAGGGAGAATACCTGAGTTGGAGACAGGCCGGTGTGAGAGTTCAAAATGTACCATGATCAATAATTTTAATAGGCATTTTTTTGTTTTTATTTCTTTGTTTCACATTCAAATATCTACTTAGTATTATAAAGATACATTTTGCATATAAAACATCAGGGACTGAGAGATAGTATGGTGTAGGGTGTTTACATTGCATGCAGTCTGCCTTGGTTTCATCCCCAGCAGCCCATATGTTTCCCTGAGCATGCTATGAATGATAGATAGGTGTAAAATAATTATTTAGTGGTAGAGTGCACAGTTTTAACCCTCCAAAACATAACTGCTTAAATTTTAAGAAAGATGTCAGACATTTAAAAATACTTTAAAGATCCGTAACTTATCTAGTTTTCTAAATATTGCAAAGCAAGTTATGTTCACTCTTCCCCTTATGTTGAAAAAAGATATTCTGTTTTTCAAATTAATATGTCTTAGTTTAGATCTGTCATTTTAATAAGGAATCATTTAGATAGTTAAAGGTTACTAATCTAGGATTAAACTGAATAATGATTATACATTGTTATTGCACTGTTCTGTAGTTAAATTATATAGAAAATTTAAATGCAGGGATAAATTTGAGTATCTGAAATTTCTATAAAACTAAGGCCATATCTGTCATATTAAAATGCACACATCATTTCTGAGACTTGGGGGCTTGTGCTGTGTGTTTTTCCAAAGAGAATTTTATTTTACTTAAATATATACCTCTAGAATCATGAACATCATTAGCATAGAGAGGCATTGAAATTAACATAACTGATTCATGTTCCTACCACACTGCAACTGAAAAGCTAACATATAACAAGTAGTCATCTAGATATTGGGTAAAGATATTATATTGATTAAGATGTGAATCGGTTCAACATGTTTCCAGAATAATTGAATTAAATGTTCTGTCTTTTTGTCTCATGTATCGTCATGATGCATAAAATATGTATCAAATTCATGATGCATATTTTTAAAATATTTCAATTAGATATATTATAATATTATAATTTATTTTATAATATCTATTTTACGCAATACTGTCACAATATTTTATATTATAAGCACAATCAATTTTGCTGTTTTTATTTGTTTTTGGTTGACAACACACACAGTACTACTCAGGGCTTATTCTTGACTCCACACTCAGGGATCACACTTGGCAGATTCAGTGAACCATATGGGATAATGGTTATCAAATCCAAGTTGCCTCATAGAAGGCAAACACATTATGCTGTACTATCATCTAATCCTCTATATTAGCACAATCAATTTTGTATGCATTCTGTCTCCTGAATTGCTGTTCAATTATGCTTTTTTTTCTATTTCATTTTTTTTAGTCTTAAAGTAAAATTGTGTATTATTTTTCCTCACAATGACCCAATTTAAGTCGTTTCTAGCATCAGAAAAATCAACTACAGGTTTAACTGGAAGAATGAGTGATGATCTATTGAGATGAGAAAAATGTAAATGGTACTAATTTCTCAAAGGTGTTCTATTTTTGAGTGAGAGCCATAAGCTGCTTTAAAGAAAGATAATCTAGACTTAGAAGGAGATAAAGTATTAGATGAGTCTGTCTTTGGATTTCCTTCATTACTTTACATTGAGCACTTGATCACTTGATCATCTGTCATCCCGTTATTTGTTGATTTGCTCCAACAGGCACCAGTAACTTTTCATTTGACCCTATCATGTGCCAGTGTAGCCCAATGAAATCTGCTTGCTTCAGGAATACTGAAGAGCCTCAAACCATTCGTTCAGGGTCTTGGAAGAAGTCTACCATCTTGTAGGTGGGCTGCCATGTGACGTCCTGTGGGATCCAGTCAATAACGGTTCTAGTCCAGCGGTCATCTCCAAATCGCATTATGTGTTCAGTCTATCTGATTTTCGTTGACTTGGCAAATGAGAGAGTGTCCCTGACTCTATAGTCCATGGATGTTGGAACTCTGGATTCCTTCTCTCACTTGAGTGAGACATGATATTCCAATCATAGCTCTTTTGATTCCTCTTGGGGAGACCCGAATAGCATTCTCATCCTGCTTTTGTAGGGCCAAAAGGTCTCTTAGGTCTCTGAGGTATATGTTAAAGCAGGTAAAATGGTGGAGTCGAAGTGCCCGGAGCCAGAGGTTCTTTGTCCTTTTAGCTATTTCTTCATGCTCTTGAAGGCATTCCATGCTGCTCTCTTTCTCCTGTGCAGCACAGGTTTTAGGTCCTTCATCATGTTGAGTTCTTTACCTAGGTACACATAACTGCTGCATTCAGAGACGTTTGTTCCATTGACAGTGAATGAGGCCTCTAGAACTAGTTCATTTTTCATGAACATTGTTTTGCTGAGATTCAGCTGTAGACCTATCTTTCCACATTCTCGGTCGAAGTCAGCCAGCATTTGTGCTGCTTGTCTAATATTTGGTGTTATTAGAACCGTAACGTTACATTGTAAATGGAATAATTGGTATTTTACATTATTAGAATGCTTAAATATTTGAGAACTATTTTATTTTTCAGTTAATATAATTTAATGATTTTAATAGTGCAATGTGTAAAAACGAAGTGCTCAGAGTAGGATCGTTATAAATTTCTATTTCTTTAATTTCAACAGCTTTATTAGTCATCATATACATATTCAGGGTATATTAAAATATAAAGATGTGCTATTTAACTCAAGAAATATATTATCTGGAAGGATTTATTTATTTTGGTCATGTAATATAAAAACAGTATGTAAATGTAAACTAAGATCAGAATCTGAGTAGGCATTTGGCAAATTGCCTTAACTGTCTTCAATAATCATGAACTCATTTTTAGATCTACTGATTTTGATTGTATTAATGACAGCATGATATATACAGTTACAAATCTAACTGCATCACAGCTTATTTTGTATATGTAATTTCAAACAAATGCAATGCATCCAAATTCTCCTCTATTCAGCGAAATATGTTCAATGATCTTAATTGGGGTTACAGAGATAAATATTAGTAATTATGTGACTTCTTTTATAAATAATAAAACAAAATACATTAGTTAAATTAGCTTTCCCAAAATTAGTCACCTAAATATGTTAAATGCTCATTAATAAAATTGCATAAGCTTTATACTAAGCTGAACTAAAAAAAATTGAATACTGAAAACAGTATACAAATATTTATATAAAAGAAACATTTAAGTAACTGAAAGAGCCACTAAATGATGCTTGAAAATTGAACTCCACTTAATTACTTTCAAAGAATATTTTTCTGTTAATAAAATATAAACAAATTCTAAATAATAAACATGGGCAATTAATTTAGCTTAATAATCTTACATAATCTGCCCACAAATTAACTCTTATTAGAAATCACTACTGATGAATAAACAGAAGAATGGATTTGAAAGAAAATTCATGACTTAAAAAAAAACCTAAACATTTTCCCAAAACTGTTCTGGATCTATATTTAGTTTATATTCTTGAACTCTTACAATTATTAACTATAAGGGAAATGAACAAAGTGCCCAAGAACAGATAACTGGGCAAAAAAAAACTGGAGTAAATTCACAATCAAATACAACTCAGCTGTAAGAAAGAAAAAAAAATATCATGTGACTAATTCAACCAGAAGAAGTTAAGCAGATGTAGAATGATTTCTCTTATTTGCAGAATATAAGGAAGCAAAACAAATGAATAACAAATGGCAGAAGGCAATGGAACCTGAATATTTTTGGACCTGAATTATAAGATATTTCTGAATATCTTATAATTTTTGATGAGTGCCAATCTCTGTGTTTTGAGATGATATTTCATTGTTATTTTTATTTGAATCTCCCTGATGATTAATGATGTAGAGCAATTTTTTGTGTGCCTTTTGCCCATACATATTTATTCTTTTATTTATTTATTATTTTTTTGGCTTTTTTTGGGTCACACCCAGCAATGCTCAGGGGTTTCTCCTGGCTCTGCACTCAGGAATTACTCCTGGTGGTGCTCGGGGGTCCATATGGGGTGCCGGGGACCAAACCTGGGCTGGCATGGGCCGCCCGTGACCAAGGCAAATGCCTTACACACTGAACCATCGCTCCAGCCCCTGGATTTTTTTTCTTTAAAGTTGCTATCAGTACCTTACATATGTTTGGTATTAACCCCAAATCAGATGGGCATTGTGTAAATAACCTCCTATTTTGTGTACTTTATATCTCAATGTCTTTTTTTATATATTAAATGTCTTTATAGCTTGGATACC
This sequence comes from Cryptotis parvus, assembly GCA_021461705.1. Taxonomy (NCBI): domain Eukaryota; kingdom Metazoa; phylum Chordata; class Mammalia; order Eulipotyphla; family Soricidae; genus Cryptotis; species Cryptotis parvus. The sequence continues at coordinate 8,539 of JAJIBD010030786.1, forward strand.
TTTTTTTGGCTTACTTTGAGGGACAGATGCATATCAGTTTAATGTAGTCCCATTTGCTTATCTTTGCTTCTACTTCTTTGTTCAGTGGTATTTACTCTTTGAAGATGCTTTTAATTTAAATGCCATAGAGATTTCTGGCAATGATTTCTTCCATATGCATAATGGTTTCAGGTCTGATACTGAGGTCTGTAAATAAATTTTGATATGAATTTTGTGCCTGGTATAGAAATAGGTCTGAGTTCTTTCTTTACATGTAGTTGTCTTGTTTGCCCAGCACTAATTGTTGATGAGGCTTTCCTTACTCCACTTCATATTTCTTGCACCTTTTATCAAAAATTAATTCATCATATATTTGTTATTTGGTCTGTATCAGGATATCAATAGTATTCAATTGGTCTGTGAGTCTGTCATTTTGCAATAAAATGTTTTAATTACTATTGCTTTTTGATACAGTTTGAAGTTGGGGGAAAGCCCCCTTTAGTTTTAGTAGCATAATCTAACAATATATTAAAATTACAATATGTCTTAACAATAGATATACTCCATCTTGTCTATGGTGAAAATGATCTCAGAGGATTTCATCAAAACTAAATTGATCATATTTTATCTCTATCTTCATTGTCTATCATCTACCTTTACACACTTTTAATGGTTACTATTTCAACTTAAAATGTTATGTAAATTTCACTTTTATGATCATATAGCATTTTACAAAATATTTGCAATTCTCAAATGTCTGAAAGAGATTTGGCACAAATATGTTTAATTAAAAAAACTAACATGACATTTTAAAGTAGTAAAAATAAAGTAAAAGAACTAAAAATAAAAACAGTTAATATATCAGTACACAGTGAGGTTTATACTGTTTGTAATCCTCTCCAACCTCTCTATATTTGCATTGGTGATTAGAGAGAACAAATATTCAACTAGTTTGACCTTTATTAGGTTTCTTTGCATACTCATTATGTATGATAAATTGAAAAATCTTATGTTATAATTTCGTTTACATGAACTGTCATGAAGTGTTTGACAGTTTTGTCAGACAGTTTAAGATATTTGGATTGAATATAGACAAAATTATAGCAATTTTTCTCACTTGTCAAGAAAACCCTATTTTACATTGCTTTTCAGAAATGAATGTTATAGTAAAAAGTATACTTCAAAGATGTCATGGAAGAATAACTTTAATACAAACATTCCTATTTAAATATGTCTATAAAAGTACAGTTTCTAGATTTAGGGTATTTAGATGTAGTAGTCAAGTAAAATTAATATGATCTTCCTGTAAAACCTTAACATCATATTTTAACAGTTTTAAATTAAAATTATGTAATTCATAATTAAAATTACAGCAAAATTATTTGGGTAAATAGAAATTTAAAGATAACAATATAATATTAAATGTTAGACTTAATGCAAAAGAATTAAAAAATATTTACTTGCAAATAAACTCTATATTCACTTTGACTATGGAATGTTACATAAAGCTAATACTTGAAAAATTTAATTCTAATTGAATATTCTTAACCTTCTATTTTACGTTAATAAAAAATATAATTTTGCTCTTATAATGCCTAGGTTTCTATGTACTCAGATAACTTACTGGCAGTTAAAATACATATGATATATTTTCACTTATAAATTATTTGCTTTTTATTTATTTTGGGGACACACCTGGCTGAATTACTACTGCTCTTCACTCAAGGATCATTCCTGGTGATGCTCAGGGGAACATATGAAATTAAGTATAACAAACCAGGATTGGTCATATGGAAGGTAGTAGCTGCCACAATCCCTGTGCAACCTCTCTAGCACCTTTTACAATTTTAGAAATGCTAAGAATGTAAGGTGTTTCCTTTATATAAATTATTCTTTTATATAAAATCAATTACTAATAAATAATTTGTGAGGAGAAATTCTAAAGATTACTCTTTGTGAAAGTCAACATAACAGGAAAAATTAGAAGAAAATTATGTCCACTGAAGTCTAGGCCGGAGGTACTTGTTTTGTTGTGTGAGATCTCACCAGAATAAAAATTGCTCTTTCTAGAGGACCATTTGCCTGGAGACAAAAAGAAAAAAAACCTGACCAGAAATTTTGATTCATTTCTTGTTGTTTTTGTTAGGAGCAGAGGCACAATGGCCTATGCACAGGAATCACTCCTGGTGGGCTCAGAAGAACACTGTTGTGCCAGGACAGAACCTGGGTCAACTGATTGCAAGGTAAACATCCTACCTGTAAATTACATCTACAGTTCCCTTAAACTGCTTTCTAATGGAATTTTTTTTTATTTTTTTCCAATCCAATCTGTGCTTTCCATAGCCAAAACGGCTTTTGTCTACTCTTCTAATGAACTTTTCTCTGAATTCTATTTACTCCTTCATTCACATATTTTTGTATAGTTGATCGTGATATAATTGCTTTTATTTAAATTTAAATTTTATTTATTAACAGTTGACTTGCACTAATGTTGGGAAGGGGCATTTCACAATTATACATATGTATATGTTGAATCACAGCTACATGAAAGTTAATATGTGATCACGTTTCCTCATCCTTTACATTCTGTGTTCCCTCAGAGAAAGTACCATAATTTTAATAGACTACTTTCTTAACGACAATTTACAGTTCTCTTATACTTTGATTCTGCAGACTGTGAGATGTCTTTTTAAAAATATGTAATTATTTAATGTCACTACTGTAAATAATTTTGTTTTAAATTCTTTGGTTTATATGCTTTTCCCCCTCCCAAATAACCTCAGACTGCAGCAATATGTCACATTCAAGTACTTGTACTATTTTCTGCCCTCAATTGTTTTTCAGTTTCTTGAGATAAGAAACTTTCTAAAGATCACATGGCCGCCCACTTAAAAGATGGTCAGACTTCTTCGTCAAGACCCTGAAAGAACGGTTTGAGGCTCTTTGTATTCCTAAAGCAACCAGATGCCATTGGGCTACACTGGATGTGATAGGGTCAAATGGAAATATTACTGGCTCCCACTCAAGCAAATTGATGAATAACGAGATGTCAAGTGATCAAGTGATCAAGTGATTTCCTTAGTCAATGCTTGAGTCCTTCTTGATGCTAATAAAATGTTCACATTTTTTTTTGCTTCTTTGGTCACACCCAGCAATGCTCAGGGGTAATCCTGAATCTTTACTTAGGAATTACTCTTGGCAGTGTTGGGGGACCAGGGACCGAGGATTAAACAGAAAGACACTAAAATCATTGCAAGCAATGTAGAGAAAAAAAATCTCCAGAAAAACCTGGTCACATTACTGGAAAAATATTATAGAAGTTAAGGTTCTTGCATTGAATCCCACCAGCCACGCTTGGTCTCGGGCATCACATACTGGTGTCCTGATAACCAGGTAAGGACTGTTCCTAAGCATAGAGATTGCAATAGGTCCTGTGTACTTGCAAGTCTGCACCACCACAGTAACACAAAATCATAAATTCTGATCAAATTGTAAGAAAAAAAATTGGAAAAAATTTCAAAAATGTTCCAATGAGACATTAAAATACAAAGTGCAGGAGTAGAAGTCTTGCAGGCTTGAGGTTCGTTGTTTGATTCCAAATAACTGGCACACTTCCCTCCTGGGAACCACAGGTTGTGACCTTGGTAAGCACCAGCATTGCATCCCCAGTTCTAAGCACGAAACTCTAAAGTTTAGTAGGCCCATTATTGAAAAAAATTTACCAGGCCTCCTTATTCACTGCTTAGAAGGCATTCCCCCTCCAAAGAAATGTTTAATATAATACCACTATGGGTTATCATTTGAATCTTTGTGTCTCTAAAACACACAGATTGCAAATTTCTCTGTGTCTCTAAAACACACAGTTTGAAAATGTCATGTAATCACACATGGTTTGTGTGATTCTACATGGTCATGTAAAATCATGTAATTTGATAGTGGGTTCTTACAGGAGAATCCTGAAGACAGAGAGTCCTTTAGAAATCAATTCACTAATGATCTTTGGAAGGATCCACAGGGCTAGAGAGTTAGTACGGTGGTAAGAGGCGAGTGGCTTCTGTGTCGCCATCTTAGGGTAAATATTCCCTACAGCATATGATCCCTGAACACTCCCAGATGTAGCCCTGCCAAAACCAAAAATAACCACCAAAGTCTTGCTTATATCTATGTGAGACCATAAGGGAGGTCAGAAATGGGAAATTCATGAAGATAAACTGCAGACCTTGGAAATCAGTATCCTGGTTTTGCTGTTATATTTCTACCCTCACATCTGAACATTTTTTGTTCTTGTTGGTTTTGTTGGGGAAGATACAATTGAAAGTGCCATTGATAAAACCCAGATCGCTTAAACACAAAGCACATGTTTAGTCCATGGAGCTACCTCTCTAGGCTTAGCTCTGTGATTTTGAACCTTCAGCCTTAACACACAGATATAAATGTCTGTTGTTTATAAGCTACCTGATCCATGCTAATTTATTCTAACAGCAAAATAGATTAAAGCACCATTTGGCCCATCAATTCAAATCTGAAGCATGTACACTGGAGAGAACCAAAAAATATATATCATCACACAATTTTTGCATGATGTTTTTCATAGCAGCAGTTTTAGAAATGACAAAGTCATAGACTAACTCATGTCTCTACAACATAGGCAAAATCTGAAGAGTTTAGGCTAAGTGTGAGAAATTTCTTACACGATCATATTATATTATTTTGTTTATATAATATGTTTAGATTAGAAGAAATCATAGGGACACAAAGTAGGTTTGTAGTTACCTAGGCACACACAGAAATTGGGTAGTGAATTCTATTGTTTGTAAAGTTTCTTTTTAGGATGCTGAAAAGGTTCTACAGATAGAGAATGGTAAAAATCACCCCAAATCCTGTAAATTTAAGTTTATATATATATATATACTTATACATATATATATATATATGTATATAAACTACACAGCCAACGACACTATAAGCACAATATTCAAACTACAACTAAACATAAAATGTTCTCAGAAGGAGACAACTGTTGGGGATGCAGGAGGTGAGGGAGAGGGAAGAGGGAACCTGGGGCCATTGGTAAAGGGAATTTGATACTGAAGGTGGGATCAGTGCTAGAATATTGCATGTCTGAAATTCAAATACAAACACGTTTGTAAGTAAAAGTGCTGTAATAAACATAATACCTTTAAAAATTAAAAATCATACATTTCAGAGCAAGGACAACAGAGGTTGGTGTGGTTGTGTGGAGAAAGAGATTCAACAAATATTGGTGTGGAGCATGGAGAAAGACTCTTATCCACTGTTGTTGGGAATGTCGACTGCTACAGCCTTTTTGGAAGACAATATGGATATTCCTCCAAAGACTAGAAATTGAGCTCTGTTTGACCCAGATATACCACTTCCTAGAATATATCCTGTGAGACCAAAAAAAAAAAAAAAAAAAACAACAAAGTGGAAACAACATCTAAACTTCTATGTTCATGGCGGCACTATTTACAACAGCCAAACCTAGAAACAACCAGAGTGCCCAAGAACAGATGACTGGATAAAGAAACTGTGGTAACTTTACACAATGGGAAACCATGCAGCTGTTAGGAAAAACAAAGTTATAAAATTTGCCTATAAATGGATGGATACAGAGAGGATCATGCTAAGTGAAATTAGCCAGAGGGAAAAGGACACGTATAGAATGACTGCATTTATTTGCATGACATTACATACATATATCACTTGATCACTTGAATCCCGTTATTAATCGATTTGCTCTAGAGGGCACCAGTAACATTTCCATAGGACCCTATCACTTGCCAATGTAGCCCAATGGCATCTGGTTGATTCAGGAATTTGAAGAGCCTCAAACAGTTCCTTCAGGGTCTTGACAAGAAAGTCTGACCATCTTGAAGATGGGCATCCACGTGATCTTTTGACATCCCTTTGGGATGCAGTCAGTAATGGCTCTAGTCCAGCGGTTGTCTCCAAATTGCATTACATGTCCTGCCCATCTGATTTTTTGATGCTTTGGCAAATGAGACAGCGTCCCTGATTCTGGAATAGTGATGGAGTCAGAACTCCGGATTCCTTCTCTCACTTGAGTGAGGCGTGATATTCCAAGCATAACTCTTTCGATTCCTCTCTGGGAGACCCGAATAGCATTCTCATTCTGCTTTCGTAGGGCCCAGGTCTCTGAGGCGTATGTTAATGCAGGGAGAATGGTGCAGTCAAAGAGATGTGCCCGGAGCCGGAGGTTCTTTTGTCCTTTTAGCTATTTCTTTGATGCCTTTGAAGGCATTCCATGCCGCTCTCTTCCTCCTGCGCAGCTCAGGTTTTAGGTCGTTCATCATGTTGATTTCTCGACCTAGGTACACATAACTGCTGCATTCAGAGATGTTTGTTCCATTGAGAGCCGAATGGGCCCCTCTGGAACTAGTTCATTCTTCATGAACATAGTTTTCTTTAGATTCAGCTGTAGACCTATCTTTCCACATTCTCGGTCAAAGTCAGCCAGCATTTGTGCCGCTTGGCTAATGTTTGGTGTTATTAGAACGATGTCATCAGCGAAGCGGAGGTGGTGTAGTTGCCGACCATCTATCTTCACTCCCATTCCTTCCCATTCTAATTGCTGCATGATGTTCTCAAGGGTGGCGCTGAAAAGTTTTGGTGAAATGGTATCACCCTGTCGAACCCCCTCTTTTCACATTAATGATCACTTCTTTGTAGAATGGTGAGATCCTGGTGGTGAATCCGTAATACAGCTCACGAAGGATCTTGATGTATTGGGTTTGAACACCCTGTTTGGCTAGGGCTTCGATGACTGCTTCAATCTCCACAGAATCAAAGGTTTTCTGTAAGTCAATGAACGTGAGACAGAGCGGCATCTTGTACTCCCCTACAAACTTCAATGAGCTTGGTTACTGTGTGGATATGGTCGATTGTGCTGAATCCTTTCCGGAAACCTGCTTGCTTGCATGGTTGTCCTTCATCTAGTGTTCTGCTAATCCTGTTCAGGATGACTCGTGTAAACAGCTAGTAGATGACAGACAAGAAGCAGATGGGGCGATAGTTGCCGATGTCGTGAATGTCTCCCTTCTTGAACAATAGAACTGTCCTGCTGGTTTTCCATTGGGAGGGCACCTTGCATTCGGACAGGTAGCGTGTGAAGAGCCGAGCTAGTGTATTGATGAGTACCGACGGCAGATTCTTCAGGTATTCAGGTCTGACTTTGTCTGGGTACATATTATGATACCAATATCCAAGGTCAGGTGTAACATAGAACAGGAGGCCTTGTCAAAGGTGGAAATTATCACAAACATGTGGGAGTCAGAAGTTAGGTAAGAGAGAGAATGGAACAGTATGCTAATAATTGTCAAAAGTGCTGATACCAACTTAGAACTGAGCATTAAATACAGGCAAAAAATATACACATGACAACCTCTTAATATATGTATTGTAATCCACAATGTGGAAGGGAAAGAAAAGAGAAGGAGAGAGAGAGAGAGAGAGAGAGAGAGAGAGAGAGACAGAAATTAAGAAACCTCCCAAAGAGGCAGGCTAGTGAGGGGGAGGGAATCTGGGACATTGGTGGTGGGACATGGGGACTCATGGACGGATGGGTGCTGGAACAATGTCTGACCGAAACCCAAATATCAACATCTTACAAACATCTTTGATCCTTAGAATAGTGTTTCATGGGGCAAGAATGATATAGCACAGTGGGGAGGGCATTTGCCTTGCATGCTGCAGACCTGGGTTCAATCATTTGGGTATTCCATTTGCTCCCTCGAGCACTGCCAGGAGTCAGTCCTGAGTACAGAACCAGGTGTTACCCCTGAGCATTGCCGAGTGTGACCCAAAATGTAAAAACAAAAAACAAGATGTGAACTGAGGGCTAAATTGTCTGAAATAGGGGTCTGAGCCATAGACATGGGGCACACATGGGGCAGAGCTGCTACTGGCTCTCCCTGTGCCCAGCCACTCATGAGGCACTCCAGGAGGGCTGGCAGTTTCCAGCCCTGGCCCACCAACCCAGCAGAGCCTCACAACAAGCCAGAAGATCCCCACTCCATGAGGGGCCTTCATTTTCCACATCCGGACTTCCCCCTCGTCAGAACTCAACCCAGCAACCAGCCTATCACAACCCGGCTCATGGAGATCGACCCTGCTGCAGTCTTTTTTTTAAATTCGACCCAGGTATGCTGATCCAGAGACTCACAGACATGGGGCAGAACTGCTACTGGCTCTCCCTGTGCCCAGCTGCTCATGAGGTGCCCGGGAGGGATGGCAGGTTCCAGCCCTGGCCCGCCACCCCAGCAGAGCCCTCACAACAAGCCAGACAACCCCCCACTCCATGAGGGGCCTCCAATTTACACATCCAGACTTCCCCCTCGTCAGAACTCCACCCAGAAGACCAGCCTATCACAGCCCGGCCTGGTTCATCAATAAATGCTGGATTTTTAGATGACTACAAGAGTATGCTACCTGCACGGCAGAGCCTGGCAAGCTACCCGTGTCGTATTTGATATGCCAAATACCAGTAACAGTTATAAACTTCATTCCCATGACCTGATGGAATGGTTTGAGGCACTTTATGTTCCTGGAGCAAAGCAGGTGCCCTTGGGCTCTACTTGCATGAGATAGGTCATATGGAGATGTTACTGGTGCCCGCTCAAGCAAATCGATGATGAACAGGAAGACAGTGACAGACAGTGACAGTGTAACTGTATATATCACGGTGGTATGATAGAATATTTAAAAATAAATTTTAAAAAATAAAAAAGAAATATTTAAGAAGTGGGAAAGGAATGATTAATAAAGATTTTTCCTGAAAAAAAAAGATTTAACTGTAAATGAGGAAAGAAGATACTTAAGTTTGGAGTTACTTTTTAACTTTCCCTGCTGGTCCTCACTCCATGACAGGAAGTAAAATTGCGAGCAGTGAGAGATATGATGTGTAGAGCTCTTACGTGGTTGCTTCCAGTGGTCATACTGGTCACATATGATAAGGTGGAGGTTTAGTATGGAGATTGTTGTGATACTTGGGAGGAGGGACCAGAAAAGATCTCTATTCCAAAAAGGCACTGGAATTGTCAGCTGGAATATTAATCTCACCTAAAAGGGAGAGGGTGCAAGGGAAGAAATGCCCAGAAGATTCACAACAGATCTATCAAATGAGACCCCACAAGACAGAAGCAGCTGGAAGGACATAGTACAAAACTTTAGTGAAATGAACACATCATTAATTATACTCTGTACAGCTAGGTTGTTATTTAGCATTGAAGCAACTCTGCAGAGCTTAGTGGACAGGCAGCAGTTTAGGGGAAATCAAAGTTTTGAGAGCAGAAAGAAGTGTCATGGAGCTTCTTTAAATAATCAAGACAACCAATTACCTCCAGTCCTGCCATGTAAGTTCATCTACTGCCCTTGCTCCAGAGAATCATAAATACATCTTGAAAGAGATCAAGTAGCTGCAAAAAGTTTACAGGCATTAACTCTTGGCAGAGAAATCCAGGTTACTCCAGAGTTTTGTGGGTAAGGGGCAGGAGGATAGTCCAGCGGGTTTGCCTTGCTGGCCCGGGGTTCGATCCCCGGCATCCCATATGGTCCCCCCGATTACCTCCAGGAATAATTCCTTGAGTACAGAGACAGGAGAAACCCCTGAGCATTGCCGGGTGTGACCAAAAGAGCAAAAAAAAATCATTAGAGTAAGCCCAGTTTCCGCTCAAATAGAATCCCCCAACAGCCGCTCCTACTCATATTGCAAAATCAATGTTATAACTCTAGCCAGACTCTATCACCTTTGGAAGAAACCTAGAAATTAACCTGCTAAAAATTCAGGTATGTGAGACTCTGAAAATGAAATATTTAGGCTTTCTCAGAGTTACCTAGAAATTAACCTGCTGAAAAACTCAGGTGTGGGGGGGTCTCTGTGACTAAAATCTCGAGGCTTTCTCAGAACCAGGATGGGATACCTCCCTGTACTTCTGAAAGCTCTGGCTGTTACATCTACACCAAAAAACTGCTGTCTAGTTAAAAACTTAACTCCAGCTATACTAACCAGTTAAGAAACTTACATACATTTTCTTGGACATCTCCTAGCTCTGCTGCTAAAATCCTAGCATGAGTACACCAGTTTGGTTGAAACGTAACAAAAAAGTCAATAAGTTTTTGAATTAAACATATTGAACATAATATGTGTATGTTTATTAAAACATAAACATAGAAGGCTTAACTTGTAACAACATTTTACCAATCCTCATAAAAGCACTTGATATTCCCATGGTAAGATACCATAATTTATATTAATTTTCTTCTAAGGAAGTAAATTTAAGCATTCTGTTAGCAACTTATTGATTACAAGCAATAAAAAATAAATTATTGTGTGCCTGTTTTGGGGGTTGAGGGGTGCTAGGGAAAATGAGAAAATGATAGAAGGAAGTTAATAATGGTGGAGAAATTAGTGTTAGAATACTGAATCTGTGTAAGAAATCAACATTAACAATTTTGCAAACCACTTATTTATAAAAAGTGTAGGGAAACAATTTATATCTGTAGGCCTTATCTATTTCAAGTAAACTCTCATATATATTAGCACATAATTAAAAATTAATGATGACAGGTAATATGATTAGCACCATAATGAGATCCAAATATAAAATAAAATTTAATGCAATATACTTTGAATTCCAGAGTTATAAATATACCTATGTAAAGGAGAATAGGCATTTTAACTAGTTGTATTAAATTGTTTTAACTTTCTTTATTTACATGGGTTAAAACCATGTAACAATCACAAATTGGATCTTATTTATTTTCTAATCATTTTATTGGCCATTTCTTAAAGTTTTGTTGTAAGAAGTAATATAAAGTAATTTTTTTTGTGTGTCTAAGGGGCAGATTGGGGTTGGGAGGGAAAATGAAGACATTGGGGGGAGGTCACACTGATGGTGTTGGAACACTAAATGATTGAAACAAGTTTCTAATGAAAACCTTTGTTAATCATGGGGTTTCAGTAAAAAAAAAGCAAATCAAGATAAACTTAGTTCTTCACAATGAATATGGCATTCACTCAAAGTGCTTATATTGCCTTCTACTTGATTAAGAAAGGTTTGTTTACCCTTGATCTACTCAGGGAATTTGCACTTTTTCAATAAATGGTTAAACTTCATTTATACTAAAAGACTAAATAAAAATTAAATAAATAAAAAATAAGTGTACTACTATTCCAGTTAATTTATTAAAACTTCATAACTTAACTTTCACCTTATCTAAAACTGCAGAGCATAATTTTTAAGTATTAAGGCAACTTGGGGGCCTGGGAATAAGACTCAGTGTTAGACCTCATACTTCATATGTGTAAACTCTACTTCCACTACAGTGCCCCCAAACGTTAGATTTGAGATTCAATTTTCCTAAACATCACATGCCTAATCACTTGGTAACTTTTATTCACTGTCTCAAAACTCTTGGTTCCACATTGTGAATTTTTTAGAGTCAACATCACTACAGCTCCTATTGTGACATTTCGAACAGGATACTTGCTTTGCATGGGCCAACACTGAATATCAATATCTAACTGCAGATGGTCTCTGTAGAAAAGAGAATCATCCCTGAACATTAAACAAAGGAATGATCCCTGAACATAAAAAAAAACAAGAGTAAAACCTGAGAACAATGGGTTTGTCTATCTCCCAACCCCAAAAAGAGTATACATATAACCTCTGATTGAGAACAGAAATGTGAATATTGACAAAAATGACATGATGCCGATATTTTTATTTTCTTTTTTTGGTCACACCCAGCAATGCTCAGGTGTTTCTCCTGGCTCAGGTGTTTCTCCTGGCTCTGCACTCAGGAATTACTCCTGGCGGGGGACCATATGGGATGCCGGGGATCGAACAGGGAGCCGGCCCGGGCAGGACACTTGCAAGGCAAACACGCCCCTACCCTCTGGACTATTGCTCCGGCCCCATAAAGTTTTACTGTATGTTGTTCAATTATTTTCAAATGCTACATTATTTAAAATCACAAATAAGTGTTGTTCAGGCGCCCGAGGGATAGCCCAGCTGGTAGAGCCTTTGCCTTGCACATGACCGCCCATGCCGGCCTGGGTTCCATCCCCCGTATCCCATATGGTCCCCCCAATACTGCCAGGAGTGATTCCTGAGTGCAGAGCCAGGAGAAACCCCTTGAGCATTTCCGGGTATGACACAAAAAAGCACAAAAAAAAATAAGTGTTGTTCATTAGAGGACACTTTTATTTGATAATAGTCCACTAAACTCTAAGTAGAAAATAATATTTACAATTTCCTTTCTCTTTTAATTGATATAAAATAGAATTAGACTTTGAATGTGTTATATATGTTTTAAACAAAAAGTTTATATTACACAGAAACATTTGTTTTTTTTTAATATTCTCTAAGTTATTTGGTGTGGACGAATTAATAAAATGAATATATTCATTTACACAAATATACACAATCATTCATTTTTATGATGGAAGCAAATAAATAATGTATAAAATCCATAGGTTTGTGACTAACCATGTGTTTAAATCTTGTCTTCAACAGAAAGCCGTGTACATGATATGGAAATTATCTAATTTGAAGCTTAGTAGAAGAAACAGGTACAATAAATATGCACAATAATATTTGCAAAAACAATTTTGATGTAAATATTAATGATGGCACTTATGATTGAATATAATAACCACTAAATTAACTGAGTACATGTGATAATTTGGCATATACAAAAAATACTTATTCAATTCAGAATTATTTTCCTTATATTTCCTGTGCTTTGATAATATTTCATTTATATATGAATCATGTCACAAGGAAATTTAATATAAAACATACAAATATAAACCGTGTAATGAAATATTTCAGATCAGTTCTAGCATATGTGAATATTGCACAAATAATAAGTTATTTACAAATATATTTTATTGAGGCAATCTGGTTACATATTTCTATATTATTGTTATACAGCTGTAAAGTTACTTCACCATCCTATCACCAGAGTTAATAATCCTCTTTTAACTTTTTTTTTTTTTTTTTTGAATCACACTTAGCAATGCTCAGGGTTTTCTCCTGGCTCTGCATTTAGGAATTACTCCTGGTGGTGCTCTGGCGACCATATGGGACGCGAGAGATCGAACCCAGGCCAGCATGAGCCCGATGAGTGCAAGGCAAACACCCTACCCACTGGACTATCACTCCGGCCCCAATCCTCTTTTAACTTTTCTATGATTTTTTCTTACTCTTATGCTTTACTGTTACATTCAGTATTCTGTTAGCACTAACTCAGTTTGTGGGTCATATTCTGTGGTGCAATATAACTCATTGTCATTTTAAATAACATATCCCTACTAACATTTGTTGAACACTTTTTCACATGCCTATTGTTCATCCAGATGTCTTGAGACAATTATTGAGCACCTTTTCCTATTTTTGATGGAGTTGTGTACTTTGTTCCTGTTTTTCAGTTTTGTGGAATCTTTTGCTTTTTTTCAGGAGGGTCATCACTGGTGAACTTTCGGAGGTGAATACCATAGACATTCTAATGCAGGCAGGTGGCTGGGGGGTCTCTCATGACAATGAACTTCCTGGGAATACAGCTACCAATTAGGCTGTCCAAAGTGAGTTTTTAGAACCAGGAACCAAGACTTGATAAGTCCTTCACTGTCAATAAACCTTGAGGAAAGTTGGATCAACTTTTCTCTGTCCAGCCCTTAATCCAGTTACATTCCAGGACAAAGGTCCAACAGAACAGAGGTCAAGAAAAAGAGATTTTCAAAGACCATTCCCCAAATCTACTCCCTTGGCAAAGGTCCTACTAAGAGACTTTAACCTAGGTTGAAGTCCCACATGGGAGTAGCTTGGAAAAAAAAACCTATAAAAGCAGGCCTGACCAAAGGAGAGCGCACATAATTCTTCCTGAGCCAATGTGCTGCTTGAGTCTATATGGCAGAGCACGGGTGGTGCCCAAGCACATGTGTTGCCTGCATCTCCCCTCTCTCACTATTATTGGGGCTCTCTGCCCTTGGAGTAGTACGTGTTCTCCCTTGGGCATGTTACTCTCTACTTCCTTTCTTTTCCTTCCCTGTCCTTGAAACCTCCATAATAAAATCTATTTTAGTTCATTGCTTATCTACTCCTGAAAATTATTTTTCTGCTAGGAAGACAAGAACTCTAAAAACCGTAGGTAAGGCCTAGGACTGACTTTCCTTTCCTGCAAAGAGCAACTCCTCACTCCAGCCCCAGTCCTTGGCTCCTTGAGAAATCTCTGGTGGTGGGGGATCAACTCCCGTGCCTAGAGATCAAGTGGACATCAGGTGTGGCTTGACGGCCACCCGTGGGGCTGGGGAGACTCAGGTCTACACTGTGCAGGGGCACATCAGGGATTTTGACAGTCCTTAGCATGCCCAGTGGGTCCTGGTCAGTAGAGGTGTCTAAGGATAAAGTGACCATCTTTCCTCCCTCCTCACATAAGCCACCCATGGGGACCCACCTACCAACAATTCTATCTATATTTCTCTTAATATTTTAATGAACTCTGGTCTTATATAAAGGTCTTCAATTAATTTGAAGTATTTTTTTAATAAATGATGTTAGGTAAGAGCCTAGTTTATTTCTATTTTTATGAGGTTCTTGAGTTCCTAGCACAATTTGAAAGAGTTAACTTGCTTCACATTATAAGTAACCCTTTGTTGTAAATTAAATGTTCATACATCTGAGGATTTACCTCTGGGCTCTCAATTCTACTCCACTGATTTGTAAGTCTGTCTCTATTCCAGCCCCATGTGGTTTTAATTGCTATAGATTTGAGTGCAGATTAAACTCTGGAAATGCAATACCTCCTGTCTCTCCCATCTTCTCTACCTCTCTGCCCCATTAATTGAATAAGCCATTCTGCAAATTCTATGATTCTATACAAGATTCAGAAGGGTTTGTTCTATCTCCTTAAAGATCGCTGTGACAGTTTTTTTTTAAATTTTCATTTTTATTTGATTTTTAATTTTGGTTTTGAGGTTATGCTTGCTGATGCTCATAGCTTACTACTGGCTTTGTGGTCAAGGATCACTCTTGGTGGTGCTAGGAAGACCTAGGTAGTGCCAAGGATTGAATAGACACTGGCCTCATGCAAAAAACAAATCTTAACTTCTGTTTTATCCTTTTACTTCTTCCTTAGAATTTAAAGATTCAATACTTTAAATTGTACTTTAAACTACTTTGTAGAACAGTCACTTTAAAGGAACTGTTTCTGGCAATCCATGAATAAGGTAATTGCTTTCATTCATTATATTTACTAAGCTTTAAATCACTACTTCAATAAAAGAAACCACAAGGAAATAAAAAGCAAATTCCGTATTTATGGACTGGAAGAAACAATATCTGTAAAATGACTATTCTATGAAGAACTTTAAACATTCTCTCCCTTTCTTAAACTAGTTCCCAGACACTTGAATTTTTTGAACGCACTATCACTGTGTTTTTTTGTTTTGTTTTTAAAATCTATTTGTCTTATATATCATTGTAATGAAATTTTAGCTGAGAACATAGAATAGCTATCTGAAGTAAATAGATGGAGATTGAAAACCTAAAAAGTGCTACAAAGAGGAATTTGTTTTTCTGTGGGATCAAAAAATCATGATGATATGGTAATTAAAGAAAGCAATTGACTCCAGTTAACTAGGTTAAATATTCTTGGAACTGAATAACTTCATTATCTAGCCAAAAGCCCATAACCAGGAGATTTTTTTTTCTGAAATGGATATTGTCACAAAGGATGCCTGGTGGTTTCTCAGATTTTTTCTTGTCAATAAGAACAAAATTTTACCTGCTCTAAAGTGTTCATCTTTACATTATAGGAGGTACGGAATGGAATTTCTCTGTAATGGCACCTCACCTTCATTTAAAATTTACTTCACATAGCTTACTTGATACAGTGAATTTAATTATGTGTAATAGTTGTTCACATATGTCCTTAACAGATGAACAGTAGATAATTTAGAGGTCTCTTGATATCCTTGCTTACTTATTTATGTATTTATTTATTAATTTAGTAAGTTATTTAGTTATTTATTTATTGACTTTTTGGATTACATGTGAGCGATGCTCAGGGGTTACTCTTGACTCTTCACTCAGGAATACACCTGGCGGTGCTTGGGAGCCTATGGGATGGAACCTGGGTCACTCCCTACCTGCTGTGCTATTGCACTGGCCCCCTTCTTGCCAATTTAAAGAAGAAAGATGACTTATCTAGCACTCTTTTATTAGAAGTCATTCAGTTAAGGCTACATTACCAAGTAAATTTAAAAAGCAACAAACAAATTCTTACTCCACATGACATACGTGCTAAGTTTTTTATGAACAAATATTAAACAACTAGCTTATATAACATGCAATGGTAAGTAAATTGTTTTTCTTACTCTATCCAAAAGTGACTAGAGATAGTAACTGATAGCCCTGACATTTTTGCAAATCTTTTTTGTGAGCTTATTTCAAATAAATCCAATCCAAACTAAAAAAAAACCAAATATTTGTGATTTTAGAAAAAGATAACAATTATTAGTGACAATTATTAACTATGTTATTACATAAATGTTATTTTTAAAATGTTAATGCTGGTTTCAGAATTGTTTTCATACACAAATATTTTAAATTAATTACCAATATATTTTAAATATAACTTTTTAAACTCAAAAAGTAATTAATTTACTAGTGATTTTTCATTAAAAATTAAGTGTACTTTAAAATTATTTTAAGTTCTTTGAAACTCTCTGACACTACCTTTTATCATAGTGTGTTAGCCCAGAACCGCTATTAAGAGGCAGTGTTCTCTGAAGTAGAAGGTGTGTGTGAATTAGAGTCTAGTAGATGATACAAAAATAAAACACATGGCATGTCTTAGGGAGAATTTTACTGCTTAATTACCATTATATATTAATGACTTAAATGTCTTTTTTAAAATTATAGAGCTCAAGATCAATCAAAGGATCAGGAACTGTTATTTATTACTTATTACTCCCTGGTACACAGTCAATTACAATAAATTCTTTTAAGAAAATTGATATATGTTATTCACTTTCACATGTCCTTGTATTTAAAACTGTGCATTTTTAAAGTAGCACACACCTAACAGGCAATTATTGAATAAAGATTCTATTAAATGAGCTGCTAGAAAATGACACTAATTTCTTTGTTTTTCACCTTGTGAATGCTGTTTCTTTTTGATGATTATCTTCCAAATCGATGATTTGA
Organism: Cryptotis parvus; assembly: GCA_021461705.1. Classification (NCBI taxonomy): domain Eukaryota; kingdom Metazoa; phylum Chordata; class Mammalia; order Eulipotyphla; family Soricidae; genus Cryptotis; species Cryptotis parvus. The sequence continues at coordinate 25,770 of JAJIBD010030786.1, forward strand.
TAACAGGACTGATGATTTATTAAACAAATGATAACATTCTGAAAAGTGCAATTTGTAAGAGGTTTGCTTTATAAAGGCAATTTATCCCCCAATTTTTTTTTTGTAATACACCTGCATATCTCTGAATGCAGCAGTTATGTGTACCTAGGTAGAAAACTCAAAATAATGAACAACCTAAAATCTGAGCTGCACAGGAGGAAGAGAGCAGTGTGGAATGTCTTCAAGAGCATTGAAGAAATAGCTAAAAGGACAAAGAAACTCTGGCTCCGGGCACATCTCTTCAACTCCACCATTCTCCCTGCATTAACATATGCCTCAGAGACCTGTGCTCTACGAAAGCAGGATGAAAACGCTATTCGGGTCTCCCAAAGTGGAACTGAAAGAGCTATGCTTGGAATACCATGCCTCACTCAAGTGAGAGAAGGAATCCAGAGTTCTGACCTACATCGATGATCCATAGTCAGGAAGGCTGTCTCATTTGCCAAGTCATAGAAAATCAGATGTGCTAGACATGTAATGCGATCTGGAGACAACCGCTGAACTAGAGTTGTTACAGACTGGATCCCATGGGATGTCCAAAGATCACATGGCTGCCCACCTACAAGATGGTCAGATTTCTTCATTAAGACCCTGAACAAACAGTTTTAAACCTTTTATTTATTCATATTCCTGGAAGCAAACAGATGTCATTGGGCTACACTGGCACATGATAGGGTCAAAAGGAAATGTTACTGGCACCCTCTTGAGCAAATAATGGGATGTCAGGTAATCAAGTGATTAAGTGATCAAGTGACACCTTATTATTAAGGAGTAAAAAGACAAAAGAATATTGCAATATTTTATAAAATGTGATCTTATGAGAGAAACATAAACTATTTAACCACAAATAATAGAAGGCATTTTGTCTTTGGAGGCAAAGATTCTAATGATGTTGCTTCAAGCCAAGGAAAGCCCACAGCTGCCTGAAGCTCAAGGAAGCAGAGAGTCAGAAAATCCAGTGAATGTAGAGTCTTACTAACTGTTTTACTTTATTTAAGTGAAACTAAAATTTGACTTTTTGAACTCTAAACTATAAGGAAATGTAGTTCTATTGTTTTTCAGTCTGTGAAAAGCTGATTACAGGAAGTGAACATAGGCCCGATATCAAAGTGCACAGCTAAAGATTTACAGGAGGTTTTATTCAACTTGCTCAGAGGGAAGGGAAAACTGGGATTTAGTATGTGAAGGGCTTGAATAAATCTTCATTTCAAGATGAAAAGGTCAAATGGCTACATCTATACACTATTATGGGATAGCTTTAAAAGACTGGAGACAAAAACAATTTTCTACCTTCAAGTGAGTGAAGAAAACTTGATCATTCTCTTGGTGGAATAGAAGCAACTTAAACAAAAAATTCATTGAAATTCAGGGAAATGGCCACTTGCATAATCATCTGATCAGGGATTAGGAATGAAATATTCTAGCAGAAGGTTAAATTAATAAAATTCTAGTAAAGATATGTCAATGGACATATATATGGAATGTGAATCTGTCTCTCTGTTTTTCTCTCTCTCTAATATGCTGTTTTCTTACCATAAAACGTGTGCTTTGAAAGAAGCATTGGAAGAACCACCTTGAAAGAACCTTGAAAGAACCTCCACTTAAATAGCCTCCTATGTAGTGACATAGTGAAACATCTGAATATTTAATACTGGCAAAGACATGGTATAAAGGAGGTTAATGGCATGGATACTTACTTCTAAATGCTACTTTATTGCTACTTTCTCATGGCAGGTTATAAACAAAGGAAACCAATTAGTAAGTAGTAGCATACTTACTAATTTTTTTAATTCTAGCTATTATGAATAGCACAGAGATGAATAAAGAAGTACAGATAGTGTTTGTGCTATGTGTTCTTTGGTCTCTTGGCTATATTCCCATGAGTGCTATTGCTGGATCAAATGGGAGCACAAAATCTAGTTTTCGGAGGAACACCCATATTGTTTTCCAAAAGGGCTGAACCAGTCGGCACTACCACCAACAGTGGATGAGAGTCCCCTTTTCCCCACATCCACGCCAGCGCCAGTTGTTATTGCTGTTTAGGATGTGTGCCAGTCTCTGTGGTGTGAGATGGTACCTCATTGTTGTTTTGATTTGCATCTCCCTGATGATTAAAGATGAAGAGCACTTTTACATATGCTTAATTTTTAAATAAAATTTTTCTTCTTTCTTCTTTCTTACTCCTATCTCTTTCTTTTTCTCTTTATTTTATTCATTCTTTCTTTCCTTCTGTACAATACATAAGGTGATATAGTTACTATACTGTTATTTTTTTTTGCTAATTTCACAAAGTCATTGTATCCCAACAATACTGAAGTGCTAATGACCCTCCACGGCCCCAGTGGTCTGATTCACAATTCTCCGACCCTTCTCCCACTATGTGTTTATCAGTTTTATAGTCCAAAGTAAAATTTTTTGTCATTGTTTGAAATACTGTATGTTTCATAAAATGGTTTCCTGAATCTTAAAATAACTCCTTGATTTTAACTCAACTATGTTGGACCATTCTTTCTTGGCTTTTTACTGGTATGTCAAACCTCAATCGGCTTAAATGAATAAATTGATGATCACTTCCTATTCTTTCTAATCTCTGCAATCTTTGTCATTTTCTGCTTAATTTTCTATGATTTTTCTCATATGAAAGACTGTTTGCAGTATGCAATCTTCAATTTCGTTACTTCTATATGGCTTTCAATTTTGTACTTTCTTATCTTATGTTTATTTCCTAAGGCATAATACTTGAGCAATCTGATCAGCTTTTGCTGATCTGTCAGTTAGAAATCATCTTTCTCTCTCTTATAGTCCAAGTTGGAAAAAAAGATGAGTCTCTGTTTTTTCTTTTAAGTTGCTGAGAGCTTAGAAATTCTTATTCTGATATATAATGTCTAGTTGCATTTTTGTACTTTTATTCTCATCTGAGGATACTCTAGACATTCATTATATGGTACTGTTATGTGAGGTTTTGGGGGTAGATAATCTTTTATCCTGGCATTTCATATGTTAAAATATATATTTTATGAATAGTTGTCAAGACAAATTACAGAATAAGAAAACTTTAGCAATGCTTTTTTTTCTATTATATAAGACTTTTATTAAATGGCTTGCATATACAGCACCCTTCAGGTTTAACTCAAACAGCAAAAGAAATTTTCTGCATTTAACAGAGAATCAACATAAGAACCTTTTTTAAGGAATGCAGATGTACAGAAGGAAACAGAAAGGCATATGTATCTAAGCATGTTTTCATCTGTAAATATGGATGTTGAATTCAGTGGGCCAATTTTTCCAAGGGTTTTATTTATTTATTTATTTGTTTTTTGGGGGATCACACCCAGCGATGCTCAGGGGTTACTCCTGGCTCTGCAATCAGGAATTACTCCTGGCAGTGCTCGGGGACCATATGGGATGCCGGGAATCGAACACAGGTAGGCCATGTGCAAGGCCAACACCCTCCCTGCTGTGCTATTGCTTGGGCCTAGTGGGTTAATTTTTATACATCTTTTCTGGACATACTCAAGCTACTTAATTTCTATTGCTCTTGTAATTTGCCTTTATAAATGCATGTAGCTTTTATGTGAACAATAGTGCATCTTGCCATTATATTAAATATTTCAAGAAAGCAAAGAGTGAAAACTAACTTACTTTTTTTGAGAAATGTGTTTTCAATTGCTCATTCACTGAGGTAATTAATTGATCAATAATTAATTATCTGTTTAGATACAAGTGTATGTTCTATGATTTTATTTATTTTTTTAAGCATTTTATTATACCACCGTGAGATATACAAATAAAAAAGATATACAATTAAAAAGTTCATGTTTGGGTTTTGGTCATACAGTGTTCCAGCACCCGTCCCTCCACCAGTGCCCATCTCCCACCACCAACATCCCGGTTCCCTCCCCCTTCCCCAGCCCACCTCCATGGCAGGTTCTTTATTTCTTTCCCTTTCTCTCTCTTTCTCTTTTCCTTCCCTTCCAGACTATGGATTACAGAACAGACATTAAAAGGTTGTCATGTGTATCCTTTTGCCTCTATTTAATGCTCAGTTCTAGGTTGGCATTAGGACCCTCGACAATTATTAGCACCCTGTTCCATTTTCTGTCTTACCTAATCTCTGACTCCCACACGTTTGTGATAATTTCCACCTTTGACAAGACCTCCTGATATATGTTTCACTTGACCTTGGATATTGGTATCATAATATGTACATATATATTTATGCCATGCAAATAAATGCAGTCATTCTGTATCTGTCTCTCTCCTTCTGGCTAATTTCGCTCAACATAATCTTCTCCATGTCCATCCTTTTATAGGCAAATTTTATAACTTCATTTTTCCTAACAGCTGCATAGTATTCCATTGTGTAGATGTACCAAAGCTTCTTTATCCAGTCATCGATTTTCGGGCACTCTGGTTGCTTCCAGACTCTGGCTATTGTGAATAATGCTGCTATGAACATAAAAGTAGGGATGGTATTTCCGCTGCATATTTTTTGGTTTCCCAGAGTAGATTCCCAGGAGTGGTATGGCTGGGTCAAATGGGAGTTCAATTTCTAGTCTTTGGAGGAAAGTCCATATTGTTTTCCAGAAAGGCTGTACCAGCGGGCATTCCCACCAACAATGGATGAGTGTCCCCTTTTCCCCACATCCACGCCAGCACTTGTTGTTCTTGCTCTTTTGAATATGTGCCAGTCTCTGTGGTGTAAAGTGGTATCTCATTGTTGTTTTGATTTGCATCTCTCTGATGATTAGAGATGATGAGCATTTTTCATATTTTTTTGCCATTCGAATTTCTTCCTTGCTGAAGTTTCTGTTCATTTCTTCTCCCCATTTTTTGATGGGGTTGTTTGTTTTCTTCTTGTAAAGTTCTACCAGTGCCTGATATATCCTGGATATTAATCCCTTATCCGATGGGTATTGTGTGAATATTCTTTCCCATTCTGTGGACTGCTTTTGTATGTTACTCCCTAGAGCTCTGTACAGATTCAATGCAGTCCCTATGAGGATACCGATGACATTCTTCAAAGAAATTGACCAAACGCTCCTGAAATTTGTATGGAACAATAAACCCCCAAGGATAACTAAAGCAATCCTCGGGAAAAAGAAGATGGGAGGCATCACCTTTCCCAACTTCAAACTGTACTACAAGACAGTAGTAATTAAAACAGCATGGTATTGGAATCAAAACAGACCTGTGGACCTACGGAATAGAATTGAGTATCCTGACACCCAACCTCAAAGACATGATCATTTAATCTTTGTTAAAGTTGCAATGAGTCTAAAATGGAGTAAGGAAAGCCTCTTCAACAAGTGGTGTTGGGAAAACTGGGCAGCGACATGTAAAAAATGAATTTGGACCTGTGTCTAACACCATGCACAAAAATCAGATCAAAATGGATTAAAGATCTCAATATCAGACTTGAATCCATAAAGTACATTGAAGAAAATATAGGAAAAACCCTCCACGATATTGAAGTTAAAGGCATCTTCAAAGGTGAAACATCACTAACAAAGCAACTAGAAGAAAGGATAAACATATGGGACTACATGAAACTGATTTTAAAGAACAAACATACATTGATGATTCCTTAAGTCAGTTATCACCAGACTAACATAATGGTTTTCATTGGACTTTGATTACTTCCTTGCTTTGTTTTCTTTATATTCCACTTAAGCATAAAGAGCTAAGGTTATCTTGCTTTTTACTACCCTCTTCTGACTTATTTCATTTAGTATTATACCCTCACTCTCATCCATATTTTAGCAAGATACAAGACATTATATTTTTCTTATAATTCAATAGTATTGCATTCTTTATTCCTACCATAACTTTTCAATTCACTCATTAGTAAACACTTGTTTCATTACAGATATGGGCCATTATAAACAGAGTCACATGTGTTTACATATTTTTAACATTGGGTCTTTGTGTTCTTGGTATATATAATTAAGATTCAAAATTAATTAAAATAATAATCAAATAAAGAAATATTATTTTAAAAATGGAAGTCAAACAAATATTCCAGAATCTATAAGGATTTAATATATTATTTCTCATTTATAAGCATACATGGCTGAATTTTAACTATATTTAGATTTATTTTTTGCTCTACACTCAGGAAATACTCCTGGTAGTGTTTTTGAACCATATGGGATGCCAGGGTCATCACGGTCCTGAATCCAGGTCAGCCATGTTCAAGGTAAGTCCCTTACCCACTGTGTCATTGCTGCAGTCCTAGATTTGAAAATCAGTTTAGATATCCCTATTATTTACTATGTAATGTGATCTGGATTTCACTCTCTTACTGTTTCACTAGTAACACTTATTTTAAACGTAAAATATAAAACTTGGACTTATCTTATTTGCATTGTTTTTTATGTAATGTGACTGGTAACACAGGTCAATTTTAAAAATATTTTAGACAATCTTTGTTATTTTATTATTCAAACTTAGATTATATTCTATGCAGTTTTTTACTTAGTTTGAAATCATTATACATTAATATTTTAAAAGACTAAATTGAAAGAAATGCTCATAAAGTCCAGACATCTTTGTCACTGATATAACAGGGCAATGAGACAATTTCCCTCCTAAGAACCGGATGATAGTTCTGTCTGTTCTGTGTTAGCTCATTTGTCTCTGTTACATTGATGAATTCATTTTATGACAATACTTGGTCTGAATAATGAAAAGCTGGAAGACATATTCTGATGGGTGAGATGGAATATTTAAAATTATCTTTCCAATTATAGCTAGTCATATTTTTTGAGATTTACCATTCAGATAATCTATCATTTTGTATGAACAAAGATTCCTAGATAATATATTAAAAATATATTACAAGTGATAGATATGAACAGCAGTGTCTTTCACAGTTTTATAAAACATGTATTAATTTCAAAGCAATATATCCTTCTAAATGCATGCACATAAAATAACAATGTGTCTTTAATTATTATTAATAATTTGAATGGATACGAAAAGTTATTAAAATTAAACTTTCATTGAATGTTTATTTCAACATCTTTAAAATATTTAATAATTAGTTTTACACTACTTAATAATTAGTTTTTCTTAGAGATGATAAAAATACTTTTTTTTTCTCCAAGGTGAGTTAAAGCACTGTTTTCAATATCAGTATGTCTATGGAACCTTTGGGATTTTAGTGGATCCTAAAACACTTCTCCACATTCAATCAAACTAGTAAATATCTGATTCAATGATTTTTCATGGAAAATGTATGACGTGATTTTTTAAAAATTAAAACATATATAATCCTAAAAGCATCAATGCTTTAGACCATGTGACAACAGTTTTACATCTTGTAGCTAAATTTATCTCCATATGTGAGCTAATTTTGGCCAAATTTTTGCCATGAGTTCAAGAAATAAAATTCTATGTATTTATTGAAATTATTAACTTACTTTTATAATAGCTATAGCATTCCTATTATTTTGTTATTGTTGCTGTTGTTGCTCAATTCCAGGTTTTTCTCTAAGGCTTTTCATATATAAGCCATTTTATCCTTACAACAATCTTATCATCTAACACAAACAAATATAACTTCAAAATAAAACTGAGATAGAAAACTTTGTATATCGTGTTGTTCTAGGAGTGGGGGTGCAGAGAGGATTTAAGCAGTAGTGTAGTCCATGAAGTTTTCAGCAATCCAGCCAACAGTTCAATGTGAGAAATTGATCACGTGGTGCTGCTACTGCCCAGGGTTGCCAGCAATCAGCTAGGTTGTTTGTTCAGAGGTTTCACAACTGCACCTCCTGAGAACTGGGGAGTGATAGCTTTTAAGTAACTTGGTCAAAATCATAGAGCCATAATAAGTGCTGAAGACCTCATAATTGACATATGTCCTGTCTATACAATATAAATCCTAAAATTTTGTTAAAATGCTTGCTTTGCAGAATAAAAGCACTGAAGCAATTTCAAAGTATAAGAGATTATCTAACAATTCTGGATAGATAGTATAGGGATAAGCGTTCTTGCTGATAAATAAACCATCCCATCCCTGATATCTTGTATCATTCCAGAGCAGGTTGGGAGTTATACATGAGCACAGAGCACAGAATCCGCATAAAGCTCAGACACAAATGAATATGGCCCAACACTTTTTCCTCCCAAATGAACTATTGAGATATTCAAGGAACTAAAAGCAGGAAAACTAGAGTATCAGAAGGATAATGCTGAAAGGTTTTTTTTTCCTTTTAAATCTGTATTACATATATGGTACATATTGTTGAAAATAAAACCGCTAAAAGTAACAAAATCTTAAAATTTAAAAGTATTATAATTTTGGCTTGATTTGGTGTTTGGGCCAATCTAGCTGTTCAGGGGCTACTCCTGACTCAGTTTGGGAAGTCCGCCTATTTCCACACATCAAACCAGGGATTCTAACATGCAATGCATGCCCTCCAGTTTTTCAAGTCATTACTCTGGTTCCAATCAATTTGCATTTTTCTTATAATTTGCTCATTTAATCACAATAAGATATAATTAAAAAGTTGTTCATGAGTGAGTTTAAGTCATACATAAAATAATCTAACACCCATCCTTTACCAGTATACATTTCCTACCATCAATGTCCCCTGTTTGCCCTAAACCCTGTCCCAGGACAATCATTTTTAATGTACTGTTTGTTTATCTATCTATCTATCTATCTATCTATCTATCTATCTATCTATCTATCTATCTATCTATCTATCTATCTATCTATCTATCTATCTATCTATCTATCTATCTATCTATCTATCTATCTATCTATCTATCTATCTATCTATCTATCTATCTATCTATCTATCTATCTATCTATCTATCTATCTATCTATCTATCTATCTACCTACCTACCTACCTACCTATCTATCTATTTTTTTCATTTGTTTATTTATTTATTTATTTTGCTTTTTTTGGGTCACACCCGGCAATGCTCAGGGTTTTCTCCTGGTTCTGCACTCACTAATAACTCCTGGTGGTGCTTGGGGGTCCATATGG
>JAJIBD010030787.1:0-20438 GCA_021461705.1 Cryptotis parvus
GATGCTTTTGGCAAATGAGACAAGCGTCCCTGATTCTGGAATAGTGATGGGGTCAAGAACTCGGTTTACTTCTCTCACTTGAGTGAGGCGTGATATTCCAAAGCATAACTCTTTCGATTCCTCTCTGGGAGACCCTGAATATCATTCTCATTCTTTACAGTGGGGCCCAGGTCTCTAAGGCATAAGTGTTCATGCAGGGAGAAATGGTGCAGTCAGAAGAGATGTGCCCGGAGCCGGAGGTTCTCTTTGTCTTTTAGCTATTTCTTCGATGCTGAAGGCATTCCATGCCGCTTCCTATCTCGCACAGCTCAGGTTTTAGATTAAGTTCATCATGTTGAGTTCTCGACCTAGGCCCACATAACTGCTGCGTACTCAGAGATGTTTGTTCCATTGAGAGCGAATGGACCCTCTGGAACTAGTTCATTCTTCGTGAACATAGTTTTCTTTAGATTCAGCTGTAGACCTATCTTCCCATTCTCGGTCAAAGTCAGCCAGCATTTGTGCCACTTGACAATGTTTGTGTTATGGGAACGATTCATCAGCAAGCCCAAGTGGTGTAGTTGCCCGACCATCAACTTCACTCCTTCCCATTCTAATTGCTGCATGATGTTCTCAACATGGGTGGCTCAAAGAGTTTTGTCGAAATGGTATCACCCTGCTTCCGAACCCCTTTTTCACATTAATGATCACTTCTTTGTAGAATGGTGAGATCCTGGTGGTAAATCCATATACAGCTCACAAAGTATCTGTGATGTATTGGTAGTTTTAACGCCCTGTTTGGCTAACATGGGCTTCGGCGAATGCTCTTCCCATCTCCACGGAATCAAAATGGTTTCTGTAAATCAATGAACATGGGAGAGAGCAGCATCTTGAACTCCCTGCAAACTCAATGAGCTTGGTTACTGTGTGGATACGGTCGATTGTGCTGAATCCTTTCCGGATACCTGCTTGCCTTGCATGGTTCTCCTTCATCTATTCTTCTGCTAATCCCCTGTTCAATGAAAATTTGGCAGCAGCTCTCAGTAGATGACGACATGGCTAGGCAATGGGCGAAGTAGTTGCCGAATGCTCTTGATTGTCTCCCTTCGTGAACGGTAGAACTGTCCCTAAGCTGGTTTTCATTGGGAGGGCACTGCATTAGACAGGTAGCATGTGAAGAGGCGATCTAGTGTATTGATGAGTACCGAAGGCAGATTCTTCAGGTATTAGGTCTGACTTTGTCTGGGTACATATTATGATACCAATATCCAAGGTCAGATATAACATGGAACAGGAGGCTGGCAATATCAGGTGGAAATTATCACAAACATCTGTGGGAGTCAGAGTTAGGTAAGAGAGAAAATGGAACAGTATGCTAATAATTGTCAAAAGTGCTTTGAGTAAAGCTAAGAACTGAGCATATTTAAATACAGACCCAAAAAATATACACATGACAACCTCTTAATATATGTATTGTAATCCACAATGTGGAAGGGAAGCAAAGAGAAGAAAAGAGAGAGAGAGAGAGAGAGAGAGAGAGACAGAAATTAAGAAACCTCCCAAAGAGGCAGGCTAGTGAGGAGAATCAAGGACATTAGTGAGTGGGACATGGGGACTCATGGACGGATGGGTGCTGGAACAATGTCGGCGAAACCCAAATATTAACATCTTACAAACATCTTTACTGATCCTTGAATAGTGTTTCATGGGGCAAGAATGATATAGCACAGTGGGGAGGGCATTTGCCTTACACGTACTTTGCAGACCTGGGTTCAATCTGGGTATTCCATTTGCTCCTCGAGCACTGCCAGAGTCAAGTCCAGAGTACAGAACCAGAGTGTTACCCCTGAGCATTGCCGAGTGTGATTTAAAATGTAAAAACAAAAAACAAGATGTGAACTGAGGCTAAATTGTCTGAAATAGGGGGTCTGAGCCATAGACATGGGGCACACACATGGGGCAGAGCGCACTGGCTCTCCCTGCCACTAGCCACTCATGAGGAGGCACCCAAGGAGGGCTGGCGTTTCAAACTCCTGGCCCACCAACCCAGCAGAGCCTCACAGCAAGCCAGAAGATCCCCACTCCATGAGGCCTTCATTTTACCCATCCAGGACTTCCCCCTCAAATCAGAGCTCAACCCAACAACCAGACTATCCCTGCAACCCGGCTCATGGAGATCGACCCTGCTGCAGTCTTTTAAATTCGACCCAAAAGGTATGCTGTTTCAGAGACTCACAGACATGGGGCAGAACTGCTACTGGCTCTCCTGTGCCCAGCTGCTCATGAGGTGCCCCGGGAGGATGGCCGGGACCCAGCCTGGCCACGCCACCCCAGCAGAGCCTCACATAACAAACCCGGGCAGCCAACACTCCATGAGGGGCCTCCAATTTACACATCCAGACTTCCCCTCGTAAGAACTCCACCCAGAAGACCAAATATCACAGCCCGGCCTGGTTCATCAATAAATGCTGGATTTTTAGATGACTACAAGTGTATGCTACCTGACCGGCAGAGCCTGGCAAGAGCTACCGTGTCGTGTTAATTATGCCAAATACCAGTAACAGTTATAAACTAATTCCCATGACCTGATGGAATGGTTTGAGGCACTTTATGTTCCTAGGAGCAAGCAGGTGCCCTTGGGCTCTACTTGCATGAGATGGAGTCATATGGAGATATTACTGGGTGCCGCTCAAGCAAATCGATGATGAACAGGAAGACAGTGACGGACAGTGACAGTGAACTGTATATATCACGGTGGTATGATAGAATATTTAAAAATAAATTTTAAAAAAATAAAAATATTTAAGAAGTGGGGAAAGGGAATGATTAATAAAGATTTTTTCTGAAAAAAAAAAGTTAACTGTAAATGAGAAAGGAAGATACTTAAGTTTGGAGTTACTTTTTAACTTTCCCTGCTGGTCCTCACTCCACGACAGGGAAGTAAAATTGAGCAGTGAGAGATATGATGTGTAGAGCTCTTACGTGGTTGCTTCAGTAGTCATACTGGTCACATATGATAGGTGGAGGGACTAGTATGGAGATTGTTGTGATGCTTGGGAGGGAGGGACCAGAAAAGATCTCTATTCAAAAAGGCACTGGAATTGTCTGCTGGAATATTAATCTCACCTAAAAGGGAGAGGTGCAAGGGAAGAAATGCCCAGAAGATTCGCCCAACAGATCTATCAAATGGGGGCCCCACAAGACAGAAGCAGCTGGAAGGACATAGTACAAAACTTTAGTAAAATAGACACATCATTAATTGTACTCTGTACAGCTAGGGTTGTTACCCAGCAGTGAAGCAGCTCTGCAGAGCTTAGTGGACAGGCAGCAGTTTAGAAATCAAAGTTTTGAGAGCAAGAAAGAAGTGTCATGGAGCTTCTTTAAATAATCAAGACAACCAATTACCTCCAGTGCCATGTAAGTTCATCTACTGCCCTTGCTCCAGAGAATCATAAATACATCTTGAAAGAGATCAAGTAACAACAAAAGTTTACAGGCATTAACTCTTAGCAGAGAAATCCAGGTTACTCAGAGTGTTGTGGGTGTTATGGGGTAGGAGGATAGTCCAGCGAGTTTGCCTTGCTGGCCGGGTTCGACCCGGCATCCCATATGGTCCCGGTTACCTCCAGGGAATAATTCCTGAGTACAGAGAGGGGAGAAACCCCTGAGCATTGCCGCGGTGTGACCAAAAGAGCAAAAAAAAAAAATCATTAGAGTTTTGTGGGTAAGCTATTGAAGTGTCCGCTCAAATAGAATCCCCAACAGCCGCTCCTACTCATAGTGCAAAATCAATGTTATAACTCTAGCCAGACTCTATCACCTTTGGAAGAAACCTAGAAATTAACCTGCTGAAAATTCAGGTATGTGAGACTCTGAAAATGAAATATTTAGGCTTTCTCAGAGTTACCTAAGAAATTAACCTGCTTAAAACTCAGGTGCTTGGGGTCTCTGTGACTAAAATCTCGAGGCTTTCTCAGAACCAGGATGGCATACCTCTCTGTACTTCTGAAAGCTCTGGCTGTTACATCTACACCAAAAAACTGCTGTCTAGTTAAAAACTTAACTCCAGCTATACTAACCAGTTAAGAAACTTACCACACATTTTCTTGGACATCTCCTAGCTCTGCTGCTAAAATCCTAACATGAGTACACCAGTTTGGTTGAAAGCGTAACATAAAAGTCAATAAGTTTTTTGAATTAAACATATTGAACAAAATATGTGTATGTTTATTAAAACATAAACATAGAAGGCTTAACTTGTAACAACATTTTACAATCCTCATAAAAGCGCTTGATATTCCCATGGTAAAGATACCCCAATTTATATTAATTTTTCTTCTAAGGGAGTAATTTTTTAAGCATTCTGTTAGCAACTTATTGATTACAAGCAATACAAAATAAATTATTATTGTACCTGTGTTTTTGGGGGTTGAGGGTGCTTAGGGAAAATGAGAAAAATGATAGAAGAGGAAGTTAATAATGGTGGAGAAAATTAGTGTTAAGAATACTGAATCTGTGTAAGAAATTAACATTAACAATTTTGCAAACCACTTATTTATAAAAGTGTGAGGAAACAATTTATATCTGTAGGCCTTATCTATTTCAAGTAAACTCTCATATATATTAGCACATAATTAAAAATTAATGATGGCCAGGTAATATGATTAGCACCATAATGAGATACAAATATAAAATACAATTTAATGCAATATACTTTGAATTCAGAGTTATAAATATACCTATGTAAAGGAGAGTAGACATTTTAACTAAGTTGTATTAAATTGTTTTTTAACTTTCTTTATTTACATGGGTTAAAACCATGTAACAATCATAAATTGGATCTTATTTATTTTCCAATCATTTTATTGGCCATTTTCTAAAAGTTTTGTTGTACCAAGAAGTAATATAAAGTAATTTTTGTGTGTCTAAAAGGGGGCAGATTAAGGGTTGGGAGGGAAAACAAAGACATTGGGGGGAGTCACACTGATGGTGTTGGAACACTAAATGATTGAAACAAGTTTCTAATGAAGAACCTTTGTTAACCATGGGGTTCAAGTAAAAAAAAACAAATCAAGATAAACTTAGTTCTTCACAATGAATATAGGCATTCACTCCAAAGTGCTTATATTGCCTTCTACTTGTGAAAGGTTTGTTTACCCTTGAGTCTACTCAGGAATTGCACTTTTTCTATGGGCGGTTAAACTTCAGGTACATGCTAAAAGACTAAATCAAAATTAAATAAATAAAAAAAATAAATTGTACTACTATTCCAGTTAATTTTAGTAAGGCTTTAACTTAACTTTCACCTTATCTAAAACTACAGAGCATAATTTTTTAAGTATTAAGGCTTGGGGGCCTGGGAATAAGACTCAATGTTGACCCATACTTCATATGTTGTAAGCTCCCTATTTCCACTACATTGCCCAAAACGTTATTTTGAGATTACAATTTTCCTAAACACATATGCAAATCACTTGGTAGCTTTTTTATTCACTGTCTCAAAACTTTTCCACATTGTGAATTTATTTTAGAGTAACATACTTGCTTTGCATGGGCCAGCACTGAATATCAATATCTAGCTTTTAGCAGATGGCTCTCTCCAGGAAAGGGAATAGCACTGAACATTAAACAAAGGGAATGATCCCTGAACGTAAAAAAAAACAAGTAAAAACCTGAGAACAATGGGTTTGTCCATCTCCCTACCCAAAGAAAAGAGTATACATATAACCTCTGATTTAGAACAGAAATGTTGAATATTGACAAAATGACTTGATGCCGATATTTTTTTAATTTTCTTTTTTGGTCACACCCAGCAGTGCTCAGGTGTTTCTCCTGGCTCCAGGTGTTTTCTCCTGGCTCTGCACTCAGGAATTCCTGAGCGGGGGGGACCATATGGGATGCCGGGTCGAACAGGAGCCAGCCCGAGCAGGACGCTCGCGAGGCAAACCTGCCGCCCACCCTCTGGACCTAGTGCTCCGACCCAAAGTTTTGCTGTATGTTGTTCAATTATTTTCAAATGCTACATTATTTAAAATCACAAATATGAATGTAATTCAGGCACCCGAGGGATAGCCCAGCTGGTAGAGCCTTTGCCTTGCACATGACCGGCCCATGCTACCACAGGTTCCATCCATTATCCCATATATTCCCCAATACTGCCAGGAGTGATTCCACAGGTGCAGAGCCAGGAGAAGAGAAGCCCTGAGCATTTCAGGTATGACACAAAAAGCGCAAAAAAAAAATATATGTTGTTCAGTGAGAGGACACTTTTATTTGATAATAGTCCACTAACTGCTAAGTAGAAAATAATATTTACAATTTCCTTTCTTTTAATTGATATAAAGTAAAATTAGACTTTGAATGTGTTATATATGTTTTAAACAAAAAGTTTATATTACACAGAAACACATTTGTTTAATATTCTCTAAGTTATTTCGTGTGTGTGAATTAATAAAGTAAGATATATTCATTTACAAACTATACACAATCATTCATTTTTATGATGGAAGCAAATAAATAATGTATAAAATCCATAGGTTACTAACCATGTGTTTAAATCTTGTCTTCAACAGAAAACCGTGTACATGATATACAAATTATCTAATTTGAAGCTTAGTTGAAAAACAGGTACACTAAATATGCACAATAGTATTTGCAAAAACAATTTTTGATGTAAATATTAATGATGGCACTTATGATTGAATGTAATAACCACTAAATTAACTGAGTACATGTATAATTTGGCATATACAAAAATACTTATTCAATTCAGAATTATTTTCCTTATATTTCCTGTGCTTTGATGATATTTCATTTATATATGAATCATGTCACGAGGAAATTTAATATAAAACATACAAATATAAATCGTGTAATGAAATATTTCAGATCAGTTCTAGCATATGTGAATATTGCACAAATAATAAGTTATTTACAAATATATTTTAGTGGGGCAATCTGGTTACATATTTCTATATCATTGTTATACAGCTGTAAAGTTACTTCACCATCCTATCACCCAGAGTTAATAATCACTCTTTTTATTTTTCTTTTTTTGAATCACGCTTAGCAATGCTCAGGGTTTTCTCCTGGCTCTGCATTTAGGAATTACTCCTGTGCTCTGGCGACTATATGGAATCACGGAAGGTCGAGGCAGACTGCATGGGCCGATGAGTGCAAGGCAAACACCTACCCACTGGACTATCACTCCGGCCCCAATCCTCTTTTAACTTTTCTATGATTTTTCTTACTCTTATGCTTTACTACTGTTGCATTCAGTATTCTGTTAGCACTAACTCAGTTTGTGGGTCATATTCTTGGTGCAATATAACTCATTGTCATTTTAAATAACACTGCCTTATCCTACTAACATTTGTTGAACACTTTTCACATGCCTATTGTTCATCCAGATGTCTTGAGACAATTATTGACACCTTTCCTATTTTGATGGAGTATGTACTTTGTTCCTGTTTTTCGTTTTGTGGAATCTTTTGCTTTTTCAGGAGGGTCATCACTGGTGAACTTTGAGTGGGTGCAGAAATACACAGCTACCAATTAGGCTGTTCAAAACATTGAGTTTTTTAGGAGACCAGGGGCTTAAGACTTGATAAGTCCTTCACTGTCAATAAACCTTGAGGAAAGTTGGATCAACTTTTCTCTGTCAATATAATACAGTTACATTTCCAGGACAAGGTCCAACAGAGACAGGAGTCAAGAAAAGATTTTTCAAAGACCATTCCCCAAATCTACTCACACCTTGGCAAGGTCCTACTAAGAGACATTAACCTAGGTTGAAGTCCCACATGGGGAGTAGCTTGGAAAAAAACCCTAAAAGCAGGAGGCCTGACCAAAGGAGAGGCGCACCTGTAATTCTTCCTGAGCCAATGTGCTGCTTGAGTCTATAATGGCAAGAGCACGGGTGGTGCCCAAAGCTTTGCTGTGTTGCCTGCATCTCCCCCTCTCTCGCTATTAGTTGGGGCTCTCTGCCCCTTGGGTGATACGTGTTCTCCTTGGGCATATTTACTCTCTACTTCATTTCTTTTCCTTCCCTGTCCTTAGAACCTCCATAATAAAATCTAGTTCATTTGCTTGCTCTACTCCTGAAAATTATTTTTTCTGCTAGGAAGACTAAGAACTCTAAAAACCGTAGAGTAAGGCCTAGGCACTGACTTTCCTTTCCTGCAAAGAGCAACTCCTCAGCCCAGTCCTTGGCTCCTTGAGAAATCTCTGGTGAGCTGGGATCAGCTCCGTTGCCTAGAGATCAAGTGGACATCAGGTGCTGGCTTGGCCCATTTCAAGTGGAGGGCTGGTGAGACTCAGGTCTACACTGTGCAGGGGCACATCAGGGATTTTGACAGTCCTTAGCATGCCCAGTGGGTCCTGAATGAGGTGTCCTAAGGATAAAGTGACCATCTTTCCCTCCTCTCACATAAGCCACCCATGGGGGCCCACCTACCAACAATTCTATCTATATTTCTCTTCATGCTTTTAATGAACTCTGGTCTTATATAAAGGTCTTCAATTAATTTAAGTATTTTTTAATAAATGATGTTAGGTAGAGCCTAGTTTATTTCCTATTTTTATGAGGTTCTTGAGTTCCTAGCACAATTTGAAAAAGAGTTAACTTTACTTCACATTATAAGTAACCCTTTGTTGTAAATTAAATGTTCATACATCTGAGGATTTACCTCTGGGCTCTCTAGATTCTACTCCACTGATTTATTGTGTCTCTATTCCAGCCCCATGTGGTTTATTTCTACTATAGATTTGAGTGCAGATTAAACTCTGGAAATGCAATGCCTCCTGTCTCTCCCATCTTCTCTCTACACCTCTGCCCCATTAATTAGAATAAGCCATTCCTGCAAATTCTATGATTCTATACAAGATTCAGAAGGGGTTATATCTCCTTAAAGATAAGCTGTGACAGTTTTTTTAAATTTTTTCATTTTTATTTGATTTTTAATTTTGGACTGAGAGTTATGCTTGCTGATGCTCATGGCTTACTACTGGCTTTGTGGTCAAGGATCACTCTTGCTGGTGCTAGGAAGACTACTATGGTAGTGCCAAAGTTGAATAGACACTGGCCTCATGCGAAAAGCAAATCTTAACTTCTGTTTTATCCTTTTTACTTCTTCTATTACAGATTTAAGATTCAATACTTTAAATTGTACTTTAAACTACTTTTTGTAGAACAGTCCACTTTAAAGGAACTGTTTCTGGCAATCCATGAATAAGGTAATTGCTTTCATTCATTATATTTACTAAGCTTTAAATCACTACTTCAATAAAAAGAAACCACAAGGAAATAAAAGCAAATTCCGTATTTATGGACTGGAAAGAAAACAATATCCTGTAAAACTATTCTATGAAGAACTTTAAGCATTCTCTCCCTTTCTTAAACTAGTTCCCAGACGCACTTCAGATTTTTTGAGCAGCACTATCACTGTATTTTTTTGTTTTGTTTTAAAATCTATTTGTCTTATATATCATTGTAATGGAAATTTTAGCTGAGAACATAGAATAGCTATCTGAAGTAAATAGATAGGAGATTTAAAGAAAACACCTAAAAGGAGGTGCTACAAAGAGAATTTGTTTTTCTGTGGGATCAAAATCGTATTGATATGGTAATTAAAAGAAAGCAATTGAAGCTCTAAGTTAACTAGGTTAAATATTCTTGGAACTGAATAATGTACTTCATTATCTGGCCCAAAGCCCCACCAACGATTTTTTTCTGAAATGGTTTTATCACAAAAAAGGATGCCTGGTGGTTTCTCAGATTTTTCTTGTCAATAAGAACAAATTTTACCTGCTCTAAAGTGTTCATCTTTACATTATAGGAGTGATACATTAATGGAATTTCCTCTGTAATGGCACCTCACCTTTATATTTGAATTTACATAACATAGCTTACTTGATGTAGTGAATTTAATTATGTGTAATAGTTGTTCACATATGTCCTTAACAGATGAACAGTAAAAATCAATTTAAGTCTCTTGATATCCTTGCTTACTTATTTGTATGTATTTATTTATTAATTTAGTAAGTTATTTGGTGTTATTTATTGACTTTTTGGATTACACATGTGGCGATGCTCAGGGGTTACTCTTTGACTCTTCACTCAGGAATACACCTGGCGGTGCTTGGGACCCTATGGGATGGAACCTGGAGTCCCTACCTGCTGTGCTATTGCACTGGCCTACTTGCCAATTTAAAGAAGAAAGATAAAAACAAATCTAGCACTCTTTTATTAGAAGTCATTCAGTTAGGCTACATTACCGAGTAAATTTAAAAAGCAACAAACAAATTCTTACTCCACATGACATACGATTACTAAGTTTTTATGAACAAATATTAAACAACTAGCTTATATAACATGCAATGGTAAGTAAATTGTTTTTCTTACTCTATCCAAAAGTGACTAGAATATTGTAGTAGCCCTGACATTTTGCAAAATCTTTTGAATTTTATTTCAAATAAATCAATCAAACTAAAAGAAACCAAATATTTGTGATTTTGAAAAAGACTTAATTATTAGTGACAATTATTAACTATGTTATTACATAAATGTTATTTTTAAAATGTTAATGCTGGTTTCAGAATTGTTTTTCACCTTTTACAAATATTTTAAATTTAATACTAATATATTTTAAATATAACTTTTTAAACTCAAAAAGTAATTAATTTGGTGATTTTTTCATTGAAGAGTGGGTGTACTTTAAAATTATTTTAAAGTTCAGCTGAAACTCTCTGACACTACCTTTTATCATAGTGTGTTAGACCAGAGCTTAGTATTAAGAGCGGGTGTTCTCTGAAGTAGAAGGTGTGTGTGAAGATTAAGTCACAATTAGATGATACAAAAATAAAACACATGGCATGTCTTGGGAGAATTTTTACTGCTTAGTACCAGTATATGTGCCAAACTTAAATGTCTTTTTTTAAAATTATAGAGCTCCAAGATCAATCAAGAAAGGATCAGAACTGTTATTTATTACTTATTACTCCCTGGTACACAGTCGTTACAATAAATTCTTTTAAGAAAATTGATATATGTTATTACCTTTTTCACATGTCCTTGTATTTAAAACTGTGCACATTTTTTAGAGCACACCTAATGAGCAATTATTGAATAAAAGATTCTATTAAATGAGCTGCTAGAAAATGACACTAATTTCTTTGTTTTTCACCTTGTGAATGCTGTTTCTTTTGATGATTATCTTACAAATCGATGATTTGATAACAAGGACTGATGATTTATTAAACAAGCCAAATATAACAATTCTGAAAAGTGCAATTTGCAAGAGGGTTTTGCTTTATAAAAAGAGGCAATTTATCCCCCAATTTTTTTGTAATACACCTGCATATCTCACCAGATACCTTGTGATTGTTATGTCTTCTGCGTAGGTAGAAAACTCAAAATAATGAACAACCCTAAAATCTGAGCTGCGGGAGGAAGGGAAGCAAATCATGGAATATATTTAAGAGCATTGAAGAAATAGCTAAAAGGACAAAGAAACTCTGGCTCGGGCACATCTCTTCAACTCCACCATTCTCACATTAACATATGCCTCCAGAGACCTGTGCTCTACGAAAGCAGGATGAACGCTATTCGGGTCTCCCAAAAGTGGAACTAAAAGAGCTATGCTTGGAATACCATGCCTCACTCCAAGTGAGAGGAGAGGAATCAGAGTTCTGACCTACATCGATGATCCATAGTCAGGAAGGCTGTCTCATTTGCCCAAGTCATAGAAAATCAGATGTACTAGACATGTAATGCGATCTGGAGACAACCTTACGCTGAACTAGAGTTGTTACAGACTGGATCCCATAGGATGTCCAAAGATCATGTGGCTGCCCACCTACAAGAGATGGTCAGATTTCTTCATTAAGACCCTGAACAAACGGTTTTATTTTATTTATTCATATTATTCACAAAAACTGTAAACAGATGTCATTGGGCTACACTGGCACATGATAGGGTCAAAGGAAATGTTACTGGCACCCTCTTGAGCAAATAATGGGATGTCAGGTAATCAAGTGATTAAGTGATCAAGGCCTGCCTTATTATTAAGGAGTCAAAAGACAAAGAATATTGCAATATTTTTATAATGTGATCTTATGAGAGAAACATAAACTATTTAACCACAAATAATAGAAGGCATTTTGTCTTTGGAGGCGAAGATTCTAATGATGTTGCTTCAAGCCAAAGGGAGAGAGCCCCACAGCTGCCTGAAGCTCAAGGAAGCAATCAGAAAATCCAGTGAATGTAGAATCCTTTAACTGTTTTACTTTATTTAGAGGTGAAACTAAAATTTGACTTTTGAACTCTAAACTATAAGGAAATGTAATGGTTCTATTGTTTTTCAGTCTGTGAAAAGCTGATTACAGAGAGAGAGGAAGTGAACATAGGCCTGATATCCAAAGTGCACAGCTAAGATTTACAGGTTTTTATTCAACTTGCTCAGAGGGGAAGGAAAACTGGGATTTAGTATGTGAAGGGCTTGAATATAAATCTTCATTTCAGATGAAAAGGTCAAATGGCTACATCTATATACACTATTATGGGATAGCTTTATAAGACTGGAGACAAAAACAATTTTCTACCTTCGAGTGAGTGAAGAAAACTTGATCATTCTCTTGGTGGAGTAGAAACAACTTAAACAAAAAATTCATTGAAATTCAGGGAAATGGCCACTTGCATAGCAATCATCTGATCAGGGTTAGAATGAAATATTCTAGCAGAAGGTTAATTAATAAAATTTTAGTAAAGATATGTCAATGGATATATATGGAATATATGAATCTGTCTCTCTATTTTTACTCTCTCTCTCCTAATATGCTCTTTTTTCTTACCATAAAGCGTGTGCTTTGAAAGAAGCATTGGAAGGAACCACCTTAGAAGAACCTTGAAAGAACCTCCACTTAAATAGCTTACTATGTAGTGACATAGTGAAACATCTGAATATTTAATACTGGCAAAGACATGGTATAAAGGAGGTTAATGGCATGGATACTTGCTATGAGGGAGAGTGATGCTGCTTTTGCTACTTTCTCATGGCAGGTTATAAACAAGGAAACCAATTGGTAAGTAGTAGCATACTTACTAATTTTTAATTCTAGCCATTATGAATAGCACAGAGATGAATAAAGAAGTACAGATAGTGTTTGTGTGCTATGTGTTCTTTGGTCTCTTGACTGCATATTCCCATGAGTGCTATTGCTGGATCAAATGGGAGCACAAGGTGGCTCTAGTTTTCGGGAGGAACAACTATATTCTGTTTTTTAAATTTTGAACCAGTCGGCTGCACTACCACCAACAGTGGATGAGAGTCCTTTCCCCACATCCCCGCATGCGCCAGTTGTTATTGCTGTTTAGGATGTGTGCCGGTCTCTGTGGTGTGAGATGGTACCTCATTGTTGTTTTGATTTGCATCTCCTGATGATTAAGATGAGAGCACTTTTACATATTCTTTAATTTTTAAATACAAATTTTCTTCTTTCTTCTTTCTTACTCCTATCTCTTTCTTTTTCTCTTTATTTTATTCATTCTTTCTTTCCTTCTGTACATTACATAAGGTGAAATAGTTACCTTATACTATTATTTTTGCTAATTTCACAAAGTCATTGCTTGTCAACAATACTGAAATTCTAATGACCCTCCACTAATGTGCCGGTAACCAGTGGTCTCACAATTCTCCGACCCTTCTCCCACTATGTGTTTATCTGCGGTTTTATAGTCCAAAGTAAAATTTTTTTGTCATTGTTTGAAATACTGTATGTTTCTTTAAAATGGTTTCCCTGAATCTTAAAAGAACTCCCCTTGATTTTAACTCAACTATGTTGGACCATTCTTTCTTGGCTTTTTACTGGTATGTCAAACCTCAATCGAAACCCAAATGAATAAATTGATGAGTCACTTCCTATTCTTTCTAATCCTCTGCAATCTTTGTCATTTTCTGGCCCAATTTTCTATGATTTTTCTCATGAAAGACTGTTTGCAGTATGCAATCTTCAATTTAGATTTACTTCTATATGGCTTTCAATTTTTGTACTTTCTTATCTTATGTTTATTTCCTAAGGCATAATACTTGAGCAATCTGATCCAGCTTTTGCTGATCTGTCAGTTAGAAATCATCTTTCTCTCTTATGGTCCAAGTTGGAAAAAAAAAGATGAGTCTCTATTTTTTCTTTTAAGTTGCTGAGGCTTAAAGAAATTCTTATTCCTGATGTCTGTCACAGTTGCATTTTTGTACTTTTATTCTCATCTGGGGATACTCTAGACCATTCATTATATGAATACTATTATGTGAGGGTTTTGGGGTAGATAATCTTTTATCCTGGCATTTCTATAATATTAAAAATATATTTTATGAATAGTTGTCAAGACAAATTACAAGAATAAGAAAACTTTAGCAATGCTTTTTCTATTATCAGGAACTTTATTAAATGAGCATATACAGCACCCTTCCAGGTTTAACTCAAACAGCAAAAAGAATTTTCTGCATTTAACAGAGAATCCAACATAAGAACCTTTTTAAGGAATGCAGATGTACAGAAGGAAACAAGAAAGGCATGGCATGTATCTAAGCATGTTTTCATCTGTAAATATGGATGTTGAATTCAGTGGGCCAATTTCCAAGGGTTTTATTTATTTATTTATTTGTTTTTTGGGGGATCACACTGATGCTCAGGGTTGTTCCTCTGGCTCTGCAATCAGGAATTACTCCTGGCAGTGCTCAAGGAGACCATATAGGATGCCGGGAAGCCGAACACAGGTAGGCCATGTGCAAGGCCACCACCCTCCCTGCCTATGCTTTATTGCTTGGGCCTTGGAAGCAATTTTATACATCTTTTCTGGACATACTCCAAGCTACTTAATTTCTATTGCT
Source organism: Cryptotis parvus (assembly GCA_021461705.1). Classification (NCBI taxonomy): domain Eukaryota; kingdom Metazoa; phylum Chordata; class Mammalia; order Eulipotyphla; family Soricidae; genus Cryptotis; species Cryptotis parvus. Next base: position 14,865 of record JAJIBD010030787.1, read on the forward strand.
CTTGTAATTTGCCTTTATAAAAATGGGCGCGTGTAGCTTTTATGTGAACAATAGTGCATCTTGCCATTATATTGGGCTATTTCAAGAAAGCAAAAGAGAGTGAAAACTAACTTACTTTTTTTTGAGAAATGTGTTTTCAATTGCTCATTCACTGAGGTCAACCAATTGATCAATAATTAATTATCTGTTTTTTAGATACAAGTGTATGTTCTTAGCGATTTTATTTATTTTTTAAGTATTTTATTATACCACCGTGAGATATACAAATAAAAAAAGATATACAATTAAAAAGTTCATGTTTGGGTTTTGGTCATACAGTGTTCCAGCACCCATCCCCTCCACCAGTGCCCATCTCCCCACCACCAACATCCCCGGTTCCCTCCCCCTTCCCCAGCCACCTCCATGGCAGGTTCTTTATTTCTTTCCCTTTCTCTCTCTTTCTCTTTTCCTTCCCTTCCAGACTATGGATTGCAGAACATACATTAAAAGGTTGTCATGTGTATCCTTTTGCCTCTATTTAATGCTCAGTTCTAGGTTGGCATTAGTACCCTCGACAATTATTAGCACCCTGTTCCATTTTCTGTCTTACCTAACCTCTGACTCCCACACGTTTGTGATAATTTCCACCTTTGACAAGACCTCCTGATATATGTTTCACTTGACCTTGGATATTGGTATCATAATATGTACATATATATTTATGCCATGCAAATAAATGCAGTCATTCTGTATCTGTCTCTCTCTCCTTCTGGCTAATTTCGCTCAACATAATCTTCTCCATGTCCATCCATTTATAGGCAAATTTTATAACTTCATTTTTCCTAACAGCTGCATAGTATTCCATTGTGTAGATGTACCAAAGCTTCTTTATCCAGTCATCGATTTTTCGGGCACTCTGGTTGCTTCCAGATTCTGGCATATTGTGAATAATGCTGCTATGAACATAAAAAAAGTAGGGATGGTATTTCCGCTGCGTATTTTTGGTTTCCCAGAGTAGATTCCCAGGAGTGGTATGGCTGGAGTCAAATGGGGAGTTCAATTTCTAGTCTTTGGAGGAAAGTCCATATTGTTTTCCAGAAAGGCTGTACCAGCCGGGCATTCCCACCAACAATGGATGAGTGTCCCCCTTTTCCCCACATCCACGCCAGCACTTGTTGTTCTTGCTCTTTTGAATATGTGCCAGTCTCTGTGGTGTAAAGTGGTATCTCATTGTTGTTTTGATTTACTCTCTCTGATGATTAGTGATGATGAGCATTTTTTCATATGTTTTTTTGGCCATTCAATTTCTTCCTTGCTGAAGTTTCTGTTCATTTCTTCTCCCCATTTTTTGATGGGGTTGTTTGTTTTCTTCTTGTAAAGTTCTACCAGTGCCTGATATATCCTGGATATAACCCCTTTATCAGATGGGTATTGGTGAATATTCTTTCCCATCTGTGACTGCTTTTGTATTTACTCCCTAGAGCTCTGTACAGATTCAATGCAGTCCCTATGGGGATACCAAATGACATTCTTCAAAGAAATTGACCAAAGCGCTCCTCAAATTTGTATGGAACAATAACCCCCAAGGATAGCTTAAATCAATCCTCGGGAAAAAGAAGATGGGGAGGCATCACCTTCCCAACTTCAAACTGTACTACAAGACAGTAGTAATTAAAACAGCATGGTATTGGAATCAAAAACAGACCTGTGGACCTATGGAATAGAAATTGAGTATCCTGACACCCAACCTCAAACACATGATCATTTAATCTTTTGATAAAGTTGCAATGAGTCTAAAATGGAGTAAGGAAAGCCTCTTCAACAAGTGGTGTTGGGAAAAACTGGGCAGCGACATGTAAAAAATGAATTTGGACCTGTGTCTAACACCATGCACAAAAATCAGATCAAAATGGATTAAAGATATCAATATCAGACTTGAATCCATAAAGTACATTGAAGAAAATATAGGAAAAACCCTCCACGATATTGAAGTTAAAGGCATCTTCAAAGGTGAAACATCACTAACAAAGCAACTAGAAGAAAAGATAAACATATGGGACTACATGAAACTGATTTTGTGCGACAAACATACATTGATGATTCCTTAAGTCAGTTATCACCAGACTAACATAATGGTTTTTCATTGTGACTTTTACTTTTGCTTTGTTTTCTTTATATTCCACTTGCATAAAGCTCAAGGTTATCTTGCTTTTTACACCTCTTCTATTATTCCTTCATTTAGTATTATACCTCCTACTCATCCATATTTTAGCAAGATACAAGACATTATATTTTTTTTATAATTCAATAGTATTGCATTCCTTTTTCTACCATAACTTTCAATTCACCCATTAGTAAACACTTGTTTCATTACAGATATGGGCGGCTATTATAAACAGAGTCACATGTGTTTACATATTTTGCTAACATTGGGTCTTTGTGTTCTTGGTATACATAATTAAGATTCAAAATTAATTAAAATAATAATCAAATAAAGAAATATTATTTTACAAAATGGAAGTCAAAAATATTCCAGAATCTATAAGGATTTAATATATTATTTTTCATTTATAAGCATACATGGCTGAATTTTAACTATATTTAGATTTATTTTTTTGCCTCTACACTCGAAATAATCCTGAGTGTTTTGGAACCATACGTGGATGCCAGGGGTTGAATCCAGGTCAGCCATAAGTTCAAGGTAAAGTCCCTTACCCACTGTGTCGTTGCAGTCCTAGATTTGAAAATCAATCTAGAAGATCCTCGTTTATTTGCTATGTAATGTGATCTGGATTTCACTCTCTTACTGTTTCACTAGTAAAACTTATTTTTAAACGTAAAATATAAAACTTGTCTTATCTTATTTGCATTGTTTTTTAATGCAATGTGACTGGTAACACAGGTCAATTTTAAAAATATTTTAGACAATCTTAGTTATTTTATTCAAATTAGATTATATTCTATGCAGTTTTTTACTTAGTTTGAAATATTCTATACATTAATATTTTAAAAAGACTAAATTGAAAGAAATGCTCATAAAGTCCAGACATCTTTGTCACTGATAACAACAGGGCAATGAGACAATTACCCTCCTATGAACCGGATGATAGTTCTGTCTGTTCTGTGTTAGCTAATTTGTCCCCTGTTACATTGAGTGAATTCAATTTATGACAATGTACTTGGTCTGAATAATGAAAAAAGCTGGAAGACATATTCTATGGGTGAGGATGGAATATTTAAAATTATCTTTCCAATTACAGCTAGTCATATTTTTTGAGATTTACCATCTCAGATAATCTATATTTTGTATGAACAAAGATTCCTAGATAATATATTAAGAAATATATTACAAGTGATAGATATGAACGAAGCAAGTCTCTTTCACAGTTTTATAAAACATGTATTAATTTCCCAAAGCAATATATCCATTCTAAATGCATGCACATAAAATAACAATGTGTCTTTAATTATTATTAATAATTTGAATGGATCTGAAAAGTTATTAAAATTAAACTTTCATTGAATGTTTGGTTTCAACATCTTTAAATATTTAACCTTTAGTTTTACACTACTTAATAATTAGTTTTTCTTAGAGATGATAAAAAATACTTTTTTCTCCAAGGTGAGTTAAAGCACTGTTTTCCAATATCAGTATGTCTCATGGAACCTCTGGGATTTTTAGTGGATCCTAAAACACTTCTCCACATTCAATCAAACTAGTAAATTCTGATTCAATGCATTTTCATGGAAAATGCATGATTGTGATTTTTTAAAAATAAAACATATATAATCCTAAAAGCATCAATGCTTTAGTAATACCATGTGACAACAGTTTTAGTCATCTTGTAGCTAAATTTATCTCCATATGTGAGCTTATTTTGGCCAAATTTTTGCCATGAGTTCAAGAAATAAAATTCTATGTGTTTATTGAAATTATTAACTTATTCTTTTATAATAGCAGCTTCATAGCATTCCTATTATTAAGTTGTTATTGTTTGCTGTTGTTGCGCAATTCAGGTTTTTTTTTTCTCTAACGCTTTTCATCATATAAGCCATTTTATCCTTACAACAATCTTTATAATTCAACCCAAACAAATATAACTTCAAAAAAAAACTGAGATGAAAACTTTGTATATCGTTGTTCTAGGGAGTGGGGGGCAGAGAGGGATTTAAGCCTATGAAAGTAGTGCTTGATCCATAATTTTCAGCAATCCAGCCAACAGTTCATACAAGAGAAGGTCATCATGGAAAAGGTACTGCTACCCAGGGTTGCAGCAATCAGCTAGGTTGTTTGTTCAGAGGGTTCGCTAACTGCAACTCCTGAGAACTGGGGTTGATGGCTTTTAAGTAACCTGTTCAAAATCATAGAGCCAATAAGTGCTGAATAACCTCTGGCATTGACATATCTCCTGTCTATACAATATAAATCCTAAAATTTTTGCTAATTTAAAATGCTTTTTGCAGAATAAGAGCACTGAAGCAATTTCAAAGTAAAGAGATTTACCCTAACAATTCTGGATAGATAGTATAGGGATAAGCGTTCTTGCTGATAAATAAACCATCCCATCCTGATATCTTGAAATATCATTCCAGAGTGCTGGGTGGCCAGCGTACAAACATGAGCACAAGTACAGAATCCGATAAGCTCTGGGTAATAACAATGAATATGGCCCAATACTTTTTCCTCCCAAATGAACTATTGGGATATCCAAGGAATCTAAAGGCTGGAAAACCCTGAGTATCAGAGGATAATGCTTGAGCGTTTTTTTTTTTTCCTTTTTAAATTCTGCGTCCATATATGGTACATATTAGTTGAAAATAAAACCGCTAAAAGTAACAAAATCTTAAAATTTAAAAGTATTATAATTTTGGCTTGATTTGGTGTTTGGGGCCAATCTAGCTGTTCAGGGGCTAACTCTCTGACTCAGTTTGGGAAGTCCACCTATTTTCACAAATAAACCAGGGATTCTAACATGCAATGCATGCCCTCCAGTTTCCAAGTCATTACTCTGGTTCCAATCAATTTGCATTTTTCTTATAATTTGCTCATTTAATCACAATAAGATATAATTAAAAAGTTGTTCATGAGTGAGTTTTAAAGTCATAATAAAATAATCTAACACCCATCCTTTTACGAGTATACATTTCCTACCATCTAAATGTCCCCTGTTTGCCCTCAAACCACCTGTCCCAGGACAATCATTTTAATGTAATGTTTGTTTATCTATCTATCTATCTATCTATCTATCTGTCCATCTCTCTATCTATCTATCTATCTATCTATCTATCTATCTATCTATCTATCTATCTATCTATCTATCTATCTATCTATCTATCTATCTATCTATACCTTATCTATCTATCTATCTATCTATCTATCTATCTATCTCTCTGCCCATCTATCTCCCATCTATCTATCTATCTATCTATTCTATCTGCCTACCTACCTATCTATCTATCTCATCTATTTTTTTACTTTTGTTTATTTTATTTACTTATTTTGTTTTTTTGGGTCACACCCGTCAATGCTCAGGGTCTTTCTCCTGGTCTCTGCACTCACTAATAACCTGGTGGTGTTGGGGTCCATATGGGCTG
>JAJIBD010030788.1:0-38790 GCA_021461705.1 Cryptotis parvus
GTCAGAGGCTAAATAAGACAGAAAAATGGAACAGGGTGTGCTAACAATTGTCAGAAGGTACTAATCCCAACCTAGAACTGAGCATTAAATACAGGCAAAAGATTACATGGCAACCCTTTAATGTATGTTCTTTAATCCATAGTCTGGAAGGGGAAGGAAAGAGAAAGAGAAAGGGAAAGAAATAAAAGAACCTACCATGGAGGGAGGGCTGGGGAAGGGGAGGAACCGGGGGCGTTGGTGGTGGGAGATAGGCACTGGTGGAGAGGACGGGTGCTGGAACACTGTATGACCAAAGCCCAAATATGAACTTTTTAATTGTATATCTTTTGTAATTGTAAAAATAAAAAATTTAAAAAAATACTTCTCTCAGTTGCTGCTCTAGTTTCACTAACATATTATTACTCTTTACTCACCAGTCTCAAAAAAGTTTGGAGATGTTTTCCTCAAAGAGAATTAGTATTTATCAAAATTCTTGGAATTATTCCTTTATCATGTCCTTTTTAATCCTCTCTTTTTTCCATTTTACTATCACTATTTTTGCTTTAGTCCTGGACTATTATAATAAATCTAACATCTTTAAACCTTAAAGGCCATACACTCTACTGTGGATTCTATATGTGCCACAACCAAATTAGTCTTCCTGTCTAATTGCTAGTCTCTGAGCAAAAAATATTCAGATTGCACAGTGCCAGATAAAAAAAATCTTTGAGTTAATTAAACTTATAAACTTCTTTGCAAGGTGGGAAGTAAATATCGAACATATGAGTTTCTGTAATGCCTATATCATTATATTGGGAAAAATTATTTTATTGATTGCTTGATATTTTACATTGTCTCAGTGTTTTCTGTGCCATATTAGTAATGTGGTAGCAGCTATATGAGAAAACTAATCATTCATATTCAGCGAAATACGTGGAATAAACTAAATAAGCGCCAATTTATTCATCTATTAATTTATAAATGAAATTTATTTCTCAACTTTCACACATAGCTATTATATAGCGCAGTCATGGTAGTAAATTCTTAGATGTGTAAGTGAAAGAAAGAGTATGGGAGATAAGATAAAAGAGGATCACGATATCTCTCTGGACTGAAAGAGTGAGTCTGCCTGTCCTTCATTCATATTTAAATTCTAACCCCAAGTATAGTGGTGTTATAGAGATGGGTCACTGTGAGAGTTAATTAGGTCACAAGGTTGGCACCACCATGAATGAAAGTGGTGTTCTGACTAGATGCCAATGAATTTGGTCTTTCTGTTCTTTACCAGGTGAAAACACAATAAAGAGAACTAGCTAAAAGTTAGGAAGTTCGTCTTCCCTAGATATCAAATGCGTATGTATATGGCACTGTTATGCACACACTGCACTGTTAAAAACACATTAGAGTATATTTAGTATATATATATACACATGTGCATATATATTATATATAATCTCAATTATATATATGTATATATATATAATCTCTCCATATATTCTGTTTGTTTTGTGTCTTTGATACTACTCTGGTTGATAAATTTACTTGCTGTTAGAACTCCTCAGTAGAGATATTTGAAGTGCCTACCAGAATGCTCTTCTTTTATATTTCTTAAAAAATGCTATGAGGAGGGGGGAAACAAGACCCATCTTTAGTTTTGGTCTGTTGATGTTGTTTTCTTTTTCTCTTTGTTCCCATTAATAGAATTCCTCTGCTTTTTGTTTTTATTTTTGGTGGGCCACACCTGGCAATGACAAGTGGCTACATCTTACTGATGCTATAGTTTTTTATGACAGTGTTTGGGGAACCATACAGTGCTAGGGCTCAAAACCAGCCTCCAACATGCAAAGCATGTGCTACAACTCTTTGAAGTTATCTCCCAAACCCTAAGTCTTCTATTTTATAAGAATCTCTCAGTTGTATTTAATTTAATTAATTTTTTTACAGTACAAATAGATTTACTTCTTTTTCTTTTTGAATCACACCTGGCAATGTTTGGGGTACTCTTGGCTCTGTGCTCAGGAATTTCTCCTGGTGGTGCCTAAGTACCATATGGGATATTAGGATTGAACCTGTATCATTCACCTGCAATACAAATTAAAAAGTTACCAAAAATTACAACAAAATACAGATTATTCTTAGAATTATTAATGCTTTGTGAAAGGTCAGACAGAATTGAGTGTAAGAAATAGTAATGGGTCAGGAGGCGCCTGACTAGTTCTAAGGCTTAATATGCAATGCAGTTAATTATATATCAATCCAATTATTACATACTAGGGATAATAGTTATGGGGAATCAGTCATTTACCCACAGGGACATTGTACATAAATATGGGCCATCCAGAGTTCCCAGTGCTATTCTCTACTCCACAGGACCCCTAAAGCTACCTGGGTGACAATACTTCCATCTTTTTCTCTTTCCCCACCACCATTCCCTATCCATAGATTCTACCATCCCCTAAGGTGCTGTGCAAGCTGAGAACAGCTGGACCACGCACTGTTTTAGTTTCATAAAATCTGTGTGTGAACAGGGAGGTTGAAGGGAATAGCATGATTTCAATACTTCAGGTTTGCCATGGCTCTTATTAGTTTCTTCCCCAAACACAATCTTAATCTTCTCAAATTGCAAGTATCAATACTTAGGGATGAACCCTACCTTGGACAAAACCAGCACTGAACTAATCACTCGCAGCTCTCATTTTTAATTATTTTATTATACCACTGTGAGATATACAATTACAAAGATGTTCATGTTTGGGTTTTGGAATACAGAATTCCAGCAGCCATCCCTCCACCAGTGCCCATTTCCACCACCAATGTCCCTATTCCCTCCTCCTAGCCTGGCTTTATGGCGGGTTCTTTATCTCTTTTTCTCTCTTTATCTCTTCCTTCTCTTACATTGTGGATTGATACATATACATTTAGAGGATAGCATGTGTATCTTTTGCTTATATTCAATGCTCAGTTCTAAGCTGTTACTTGCTCTCCCTGTGCCCAACCGCTCACGAGGCACCGGGAAGGATGGCAGGTTCTAGCCTGGCCGCCATTCCAGCAGGGCTTCACAACAAACCAGACGACCCCTCCCACTCCATGAGGGCCGCCATCTTCCACATCGGACTTTCCTCTCGTCAGAACTCCACCCCGGCAGCAGAGCGACCCTATCACAGCCGGGGATCATCGACACCACCCTGCAGCAGCGTTTTCAATCCAGACCAGGTATGCTCATCAGAGACTTACAGACATGGTGCAGAGCTGCTACTTGCTCTCTCTGTGCCCAGCCGCTCCACGAGGCGCCAGGGAGAAATGGCGGGTTTTGCCCCTGGCCCGGCATTCCAACAGAGCCTCACAACAAGCCAGACCCCCCCCCCCCCCCTCCATGAGAGCCACCATCTTCCACATCAGACTTTCCTCTCCACCCAGCATCAGATGATCCTATCACAGCCCAGCTCGCGTGGCGTAGCGGCCGTGCGGTTCATCAATAAATGTTATATTTAGAGGTGACTACAAGAGCATGCCACCCCCACGGCAAGCCTGGCAAGCTACCCATGTCATATTTGATATGCCAAATATCAGTAACAATTATATTAGGTCATTCCCATGACCTAACGCAATTGTCTGAGGCTCTTTATGTTCCTTTGAGCAAGCACATGCCCTTAGGCTCTACTAGCATGAGACAGGACATATGGAGATGTTACTGGTGCCCGCTCGAGCAAATAGATGATGAGCGGGAAAATAGTGATAGTGAATGCAAATAAATGCAGTCATTCTATATCTGTCTTTTTTCCTTCTGGCTAATTTCTCTCAACATGATCCTCTCCATGCCCATCCATTTATAAGCCAAAGTTCATAGCCTCATTTTCCTAACTTTACAGCTCTCATTTTTTGTGCAAGCTCATTGTCTGGAGAGTGGGTGTAAAAGCACTACATCACTCTTTCTCTTTCTCAGATCAGCCTCAGTCCCCACTCAAAGATGGGAAATAACTGCTCCAGTTTCCGACAATGGGTAAAGGTACAAGGCTGCTGCCACATGCATTGCTGAGAGGAACCCAGTCTGAGGTAATCACCACTGTTGGGCCTCTGCAATACAATAATCTTTAGGGATCACACTGACGTGTTTCCAATGTACTTAGGGAAGATCTCGACTTAGTGGGAGAACTAATAAAGAAAACTTTAATGTGAAAGTGTATTACCACTGTTCTGCTGGGAGGCTCAGACTCTCTGCTGTATTATAAAGAGTTGACCTTTATTCTTACTCTGGGGTTGGTAACTGAACCAGCCTTGCCAATCAATAAATTATTTCCCTCACCACTGTAGTTGCCATAGGGATGGGCATGTAGTTCCAACTGGAGAAATAAAAATCCTTTTTGGGGTTTTGCTTCAACTCTCAGGAAAGTAGCAGTTTGTTATAGAATTTACAAGCAAAGGGCAATATAGGGTTAGAGCTCCCAATGAGGCTGACTTACTCTGTTATGGAGAAGAAAACCAACAAAGAATAGGGACCAGAGCGACAGCCCAGCTGGTAGCCCATTTGCCTTGCACCCAGCCAGCCTGTAACGACCTGGGTTCGATCCTGGCATCCCACATGGTACTAGCACCGCCAGGAGTAATTTCTGAGTGCAGAGCCAGGAGTAGCCATGAGCATTGCCAGGTGTGACCCAAAAATCAAAAAAAAGAAAGAATAAGGATGGTCTTGGTGATATCGTTTCAACCTTGGAATCTAAATCTAATTGTGCTCTATATTCCTCAGCTACATGTGTCCCAAAATTATACCTTCTCTACTTCAGTATGTTAATAATATTGCCCTCTATTTTTAAACACTAATTACTGAATAATGACTACTAGGAATTGAGCAAGAAACCAGTGAAGAGGTAGGAGAAGATTATGATAACAGAAGCGGTGAAACAGCAACAACTGACATATTTAGAGAACTAAGGAATATATTACGGCATGAAAGAGAGCACGAAATAACTTTAAAGAAGGTAGGATTTTTGTCACTGAGTGGGGTGTTTAGGTAGGAAGACAGCAAAGGAGCAGCAGCTCCTCCAGATTTTTAATCATGGTTTTAATGAATGCATGTAGGAAAACTAAGCTGGGTTTTGCATATAAAAAACAGATAAGGCTCTTGCCTTTGCGTAGCCCGACTTAGGTTCCATCACCAGCACGCCATATGGTCCTATGCATCACCAGAAGTGATTTTTGGACAGAGAACCAAATGAACCTGAGCACTGCTGGCCCCCAAAACATACAAACAAAAAATATCGCCCAAATTAATTGAATATTGAGAATTATTACTAATTATTATTATTCTATAATAAGCTTCCTAATTAAAATTCTATTATTAAAGAGGTAAATAAATATCAATTATACATAAGTATCAGAGATAAATATGTGCTCCAGGTTAGACATCCTCATTTTAGTCACTAGGCAGTCCAATGGCAATTTATTTAACCATTTATATTTGGGTTGGTTAAAAGTTATGGGTTTTATTTATTTTTTTGTTTACTGGGGACCATACACTATGGTGTTCAGGCCTGGCTATGAGCTGCGTCCTGGCTATGAGCACAGGGGTCACTCCTGCCACATTTAGGGGACTCTATAAAGTGCTGAAGATCAAACCTGGTTAAGCCTCAAGCAAGGAAAGCTCGTTACTTGTGGTCTATGTCTATAGTCCCCAAGAGTGATTTTTTAATTAAACATTTTATTATACCACCATGAGATATACAATTACAACTTTGTTCATGTTTGGAGGTTTCCGTCACATAGTGTTCCAGCATCCGCCCTCCCACGGTGCCCATTTCTCACCACCAATGTCCCCAATTCCCTCCCCCTCCTATAGCCTACCTAAATGGCAGGTTCTTTATCTCTTTTCTCTCTCCCTCTCTCTCTTTTCCTTCTACTACACATTGTGGGTTGCACTACATACACTTGGAAGTCATCATGTGCATTTTTTGCCCTGTATTTAATGCTCAGTTCTATGTTGAGTACATCAGCCCTTTTGACATTTATTCACACATGTTCCCTTCTCTATCTTACCCTAACCTCTATTACCTAACCTTCTCTATCTTACCTCTACCTTACCTTACCTAATATGACTCCCTCATGTTTTGCGGTAATTTCCACTTTTGGTAAGACCACCTGATATATTTATGTCATGCAAATAAATACAGTCATTCTATGTCTCTCTCTTTCCTTCTGACTAATTTCACTCAACATGATCCTTTCCATGTCCATCCATTTATAGGCAAATTACATAACTTCATTTTCCTAACAGCTGCATAGTATTCCATTGTGTAGATGTACCACAGTTTCTTTATCCAGTCATCAGTTCTGGGGCATACTGGTTGTTCCAGGTTCTGGCTATTGTGAATAGTGCTGCTATGAAAACAAAAGTGCAGATTGTGTTTCTGCTGTGTGTTTTTGGCTTCCCAGGGTATATTCCCAGGAGTGGTATGGCTGGGTCAAAGAACTCAATTTCTAGTCTTTGGAGGAATGTCCCATGTTGTTTTCCAGAAAGGCTGGCCACAAGTCAACATTTCCCACCAACAATGTATGAGAGTACCCGTTTCCCGCATCCCACGCCAGCACTTGTTGCTTTTACCCTTTTGAATATGGGCCAGTCTCTGTGGTGTGAGGTGATATCTCATTGTTGTTTTGATTTGCATCTCTCTGATGATTAGTGATGATGAGCAATTTTACATACGCCTTTTGGCCATCCAAATTTCTTCCTTGCCAAAGTTTCTGTTCATCTCATCTTCCCATTTTTTTGTAGGGTTGGCTGTTTTTCTTCTTATATAGCTGTACTGGTGACTGATATATTCTGGATATTAATCCCTTATCAGATGGGTATTAGGTGAATATTCTTTCCCATTCTGTGGACTCCTCTTTCTATCTTGGTCACTGTTTCTTTTTGAGGTGCAGAAGCTCTTCAGTTTCATGTAGCCCCATATGTTTATCTTTTCTTTTAGTTGCTTTGTTAGTGGTGTTTCACCTTTGAAGATGTCTTTAGCTTCAATGTTGTGGAGAAACAACATTTTTTTCCAATGATTGTGGTAGCATGAGAGAATATTTATACCGGCCAGTATAGAATCCATGGTCAGATAAACTGCCACGTGCAGCTTCCTCCTATCTACAAAGTGACCTGCAGGAGGCAATTCCAGGCCAGAAAAGAGTCTTTAGGCAGGTGTACTGCAACAACAAGGATGTGCATAATTGGGTCTTTGCCATACAATGTTCCAGCACCCAACCCTCCACCAGTGCCCCATTCCCACCACCAATGTCCCAATACTCCCTCTCACCCAACCCCAGCCTACCCCTATAGCAGGTACCTTTTCTTTCTCTCTTTCTCTCTCTCTATCTATGTCTCTGTATTTCTCTCTCTTCTATTACACTTTGTGGCTTGCCCTCAGATATTTATGGTTTATGATCTAAGTCTCTATGTGTATAATTAATAGTGAGTTCTAGTGTGACATTATAATTCCTCATTCCCCCATCAACCTCCCCAGTTTGTTGCAACTACAATGATCATTACAGTGTATAAATGTGAAAGATCCTGGGAAGGACCTAGTCCTACTTGGGCGGCCACAGAGCGGCCGTGAGCAGGCGCAGCTGTGGGTCCGGTCTGTCCCTTGTCCGGTGCTGCTGACTGTGGAGGCTGCATGCCTGTAGCCATGCCCCCCGACATGGAGGGGAGGTGCCCAACTCCCCTCTTCAGGAGAAATTTTATATTTCGAACTGCATAATTTGAACTCTGAAATTTACAGAGTCTCACTTGAAGTATTTTTAAAGTAATTATTATTTCCTCTCCCCCATTTGTTTATACATGTATAAACTTTTAGGCCATAACATCAGTTAGGGCTAGTTTTCATTGCATGGAAAATACGGATATGAGCAATGTTTTTGGATCTACCAGGGTGTTTTGAGGCAAGTGTGGACTATCTGTGAGACTTCGATCAACAAGGCATCCCAAGAGTGACTGGGTCATTGTCTCTCATGGGGGCTCAACCAAAGGCCTTGAACAAAACGACAGCACTTTTGAGAGAAGGCGGCTTTGCCTACCAGAGGGTGAGTTACTGATTCAAATTCATGTGTGTTGAGTCCCAGCTGGGACCTTGACATTGATCTTCTGTACTCCTGGATCTGAAATAAATTCAGAAATACAATCCTTTGGAATGAAAGAAAAAAATAGGGTGGTTGGGGGGAGGAAAGAAAGGGAAAATAGAGAAAAAAAATTAGCTTTACTTTAGTGACAAATTTCCAGGAGTATTCTTTTAGGTAGCATGTATTCTATTTTTGTTCCATTAATTTTAAAAGAAGACCACTAGAAATGACTTGTCTGAGTAACCCCAAAGATTCAGATCAGCTAGTCAACTAATGGGACCCAGGTCACCTTTTACATGAATGATGCATGAGTAGATGATACAAAGAGCTTTGCTAAGACTGCTGATGTTTAGTGTCTAAGACATTGAGGGGTTTCAGTCAAATGAATAAAGATTCTTCCAGGATAGTGATTTCCAATGTTCTAGAAGATTAGCAAGTGTATGCTTTTGCTTGTAGTTCATTTTTTGCCTTGACAAAGAGGAAAATAAGAATAAAAAGAAAGGTGGGTATGCATACACAGTAGAAAGATGAGAGATTTATAGAACTGTGCTGTTTTTACTCTTTCTGGAATGACCCTTTTTAATAGAAAAGAGACCTGTGACCCTATTTGCATTTCAAATATTTCAGGAGTGGAATAGTAAAAGATCAATGAATTGATTGTCAGAGAAACAGCATGAGTAACCAACTTCTCAGTGAAAAAATAAAAGAAAAGAAATGCAAAGACATAGGATACTAAGGACTTCTGAATTCAAGAGTAAGGGCGAAAACTGTTTCTGTTTTTATTTAGTCTTGATCTAATTTTTCTAAAATTTGAATACTTTGTGAAATTAAGAAGAAAAATGCTACCCGGAGAAATATAGTTGAATATTTTCTTAGTGTTCTACTTGACACTTGAATACAAATGAAAAATTGTTTGGGGGATGAGCTAAATTTCCCTTGTCTGGAGGATATTTTCAGAGACAATGAGATGCTATAAATGTGGGTTGTAGTTGGCAGGTGGAAATAACCCTTCAAGTAAGTAAGCGAGGTTCTCCACCACTCAGTGACAGGGAATGAACTTCTTTCCAGAATGGGAAAGAATCATTTATTGTATCCAGATGAACTTTCATTTCATAAGGAGGAAGACATATTGCCTTCTGCCTTTTTACACAGTAATCATTTCAGTGAGTATGTGTCCCAAATCTAAATAGTTTAGAAAAATTTAGAGTTGGCGGTCATGGACTTGAACAGTAGCCTGTGCTGATATGTCAATTGTTGTCATGGTTCTGGCCTGATGGAGTGGCAGCAAAGTTACTGCAGCTCTGTTTTCATGGCCTTTCTTGTGTCATTCGAGTAGATCTTGTCTTTACATCACCCCTTTCTCCTCACTAAATCTCATCAACCACTGTGAACCGGGGAACCCAGAGTTAAGGATCTACTCTAGGACATGGGCAGACATAATGGTTGACAAATTGGGCAGAGACTTGGCAATAAGGAATTGGGAGGTTATTGATCTAGAGACTTAGAAAATAAAAGTAGGGTTAGAAATCGCACTAGTGGGTGTGGAGTAAGAGCAGTTGTATGTCCAGTGGGAGTGCTCATTATATAGGGTTGAACTGTATACACTTCAAAGACACATCCAAATCCCAGCTCTCATATCTGTTACTTAAAGAGTCTTTGACTTAACCATGTTTGACTTAGTAATTAAGTTAAGCACTTCAAAATGAGATCATGAGTTTATAATGATTCCTGAGCTCAACCACAAGCATCCTTTTTAGAAGAGAAAAAGAGGAGTTTGAGACCCGTCCTCCCCACCCCCAAAACACAGTCCTAGAGCACCATGCAATGATAAATGTAGAGATTAGAGATTTGCTGTCATAAACTAAGGAACATTAGGAACCATGAGAATCTGAAAGTCAAGGAACTGTAAAGGGAGAGCCTGGCCCTCCTGACACCAGCTTTTGAGCTTCTTCCAGGGAAGGTACCCAGGCTCCAGAACAAGGAGAGAACACTTCTGTGTTGCTTTTAAGCCTCGAGAAGTGACTTATTTGTTAAAGAAGTTTTAGAAACCTGAGATAATCATGAAAATAAGACCATTGCAGTGATTCCAATTATAATCTCATGTGATAGTCAAAGATGAGACTCCGTATCGCTGGGTTTGTTGATTGTGACTCTGAAAGGGAAATAAGATCCATGCTATGGGGGGGGACAGGGATGAGGGGCACAACCAGAGGTTAGGGTTAAGGCAGAATCACGTGTAAGTATGATGCCCAGTGACTCATATCTCCCAGAAATAACCCCTGCTATCACTCAATGAGGCCCAGAGAAACTAATGGAGATTCTAGAGAAAGATAAGTTACTTAAAATGTGTGTGTCTGTGTGTGTATGTGTGTGTACATGGGATTTGTATATTTATATATATATATACATATATATGAACTTAGTTTATATAATATGTGTGTACTATGAGTTTCTTCTTTTATATATTCTCTAAAGAATGGAATTTATCCGCGATCGATCACGATCTTCCGTTAATCATCTATTTGCTAGGCGGGCACCAGTAAAATCTCCATATGCCCTGTCTCATGCCAGTAGAGCAAAGGGCATCGGCTTGCTACAGGAACATAAAGAGCCTCAAACCATTATATTAGGTCATGGGAATGACCTAATATAATTATTACTGGCATTTGGCATGTCAAATACAACACGAGCAGCTTGCTAGGCTTGCCGTGCGGGGAGGCATATTCTTTAAACACCTCCAAATAAAGCATTTATTGATGAACCGTGCGGCGCGCCGCGCGAGCGGGCTGTGATGGGCTGGTCGGCTGGGTGGAGTTCTGAAGAGAGGGAAGTCGGATGTGGAAAATGGTGGCGCCCGTGGAGTGGGTGGGGGGTCGTCTGGCTTGTTGTGAGGTTCTGCCGGGGTGGTGGGCCAAGGCTAGAGCCCACCATGCCTCCCGACTGCCTCATGAACGGCTGGGCACAGGGGAGAGCAAGGAACCGCTCTGCCCCATGTCTAAGAGTCTCTGGACCAGCACACCTGGGCGGATTGAGGAAGAAACTGCGGCAGGGTGGGTGTCGATGATCCGGGCTGTGATGGGCTGGTCGGCTGGGTGGAGTTCTGAAGAGAGGGAAGTCGGATGTGGAAAATGGCGGCGCCCGTGGAGTGGAGTGGGGGTCGTCTGGCTTGTTGTGAGGTTCTGCCGGGGTGGTGGGCCAAGGCTAGAGCCCACCATGCCTCCCGACTACCTCATGAGCGGCTGGGCACAGGGAGAGCAAGGAACCGCTCTGCCCCATGTCTAGAGTCTCTGGACCAGCATACCTGGGCTGGATTGAGGAAGGAAACTGAGGCAGGGTGGGTGTCGATGATCCGGGCTGTGATGGGCTGGTCGGCTGGGTGGAGTTCTGAAGAGAGGGAAGTCCGGATGTGGAAAATGGCGGCGCCCCGTGGGAGTGGGTGGGGGGGTCGTCTGGCTTGTTGTGAGGTTCTGCTGGGGTGGTGGGCCAAGGCTGGAACCCACCATGCCTCCCGACTGCCTCATGAGCGGCTGGGCACAGGGAGAGCAAGGAACCACTCTGCCCCATGTCTAAGAGTCTCTGGACCAGAATCTGGACCAGAGTCTCTGGACCAGCATGGAATTTATATATTCTATTAAGTTTTGAAATTCTGGTGGGACTTAGTTGAACATTTTTTGGTTTAGAGACTACAGAATACCAGAAGATCAGGATGAAAGAAGTGTAAGAAACAGTGTCTTGCACTTGGAACCAGTGTGTAAGACTTTGAATATTTGAGGGTCCTACTGACACACATTTTGGGCACTGCTAGACACTTCATTAAATATACAAAGGATAATTAAGTTGTGTTAGGCAACAATATTTTTTTTGGGGGAAGAAAGCCAAAGTATAGAATGAAGGCATATATTGATAATGGATGTTCATCAACTGTTCTGATATCCAGCAGCTGAAGAATGTCTCCGTGGGAGACCACAGACTTATAAGTCCTGGAGAGACAGTTAGTTTCCTCTAATAGAAGTCACACGTGTTCCCAGCTTGTTCCCATGACCTGAGCTCCACCTATCAGACTCATTCACAGCAGAAAACTAAGGTGGGAAGAAAACAGGAGCCAGGAGGACACCTGAGTGGAAGCAGCTATCTGTCCTCTATGTATTTCTAAGAGTGTGACAGGTTCTAGTGCTACCATCAGTATTTTGTTGGTAGCTTTTGGAGATGCCTTCCAGGGGGCCAATTTTGTTCTCAGAGTTCTGGTCAAGCTCCTAATCTTGGCAGTCTGGTCCCTGCTTCTTCCAGTGAGCCACCCACTGTCTTGTTCATACTTACCTTCTATCTTTAAAATAAAGTTGGCTCCATGCCTTTAGTAATCTGACTGACAGACTGTTCCTATTAGGGCTTTACCCATCTTTAAAAAAGTACTTGTTCTTCATTGGACAAGTATCCAAGACTGCGTTTTATGAGAGTTATATAGTATATATTTATCCAAGGAATCTCCAGGAGGTAAGCACCACCATGAATTTGTGTTCATTACTCCTTTGCTTCTTAAAAATAGTTTGAGCTTATATCCAGGTATGTATAAATAACATAACTTCTAATTTTGCTTGTTCTTAAGTTTTATCAGAACAGCACCCCATTTTTCCAGATATTCTTCTGGGAAAGGCAGAAGAATATTTTTTTTAATTCCCCAAGTTCATGTATCTAGTTGATAAGAAAATGAAATTAGTAATATATTTATTACTTTCATTATTGTTGTTATTATTATAATAATAACTATTGCTTGGCTGTGCTCCTGGTTCTGGGCTCAGAGGCCATTCCCAGCAGGCTCTGAGGACCATTATGTGTATTGGGAATCAAAACTCTCTGGTCCCCTAATTTTTTTACCCTTAAATCTTTTGTTTCTCAAAGCAGAAGAGTTTATTTACTTCAGGGTTTTCATGACGCTTTTTTGTAAGAAGACTGGACAGTCCTGGAGCAGGGCCACATACTGTGGGGACAACTTCGTGCAATGAGCTAATAAGAGGTGTGCAGAACTTCTAGGTCCTCTGGGATTCTGTGGATGAGTGGCAGGGGCAGAGCTGTAGGTGGTGGCTCAGTGGGGGAGGGCGGCACACAGAGAGGGGATGGTAACAGTGGCAAGGGAGTCAGGAGGGGAAAAGCCTTTGCTCCTGGGTGTCAGGTGCCCGTGTGTACATGTGCTCTCAGGCATGAATAAATGTCAATAAGGAGAGAGCAAGGGGCTCTGGAAAGCATTTTAAGTTGTCTTATACATAGAGAGTAGAGGAAAGTGGGTCTTCAGGGAGCTCCCCAGGAACACTAGGGACCTGACATCACTCCTGGCCATTTTAACTTGGGTGGCTAAGTTTGATGACTCAGTGATCCATTGTGGATGTGGCTCTGCTCAGACCCAGGGCAGCTGGGGCTCCCCAGGATGGTAGCCCTAGGGGGCTAAGTTCCCCCAAGGCCACCCTGTGCACAGAAGACCTGGGTGAGGCCCTTTGAACTATCTCCCTGTCTCAGGAAAGGGCTTTCTTTTTGTTGTTTCCTTTTTTTTTGGTCTCCCCATCCCTTAGCAGTTTTGAGGACCCTGTTGATAATTCTCTACTAAACAGGCTGGCAGGTTTACACGGCCTCAAGGTTGTGCTGCTGTTCTGGTCCTGCTCTGGTCTAGGTGAAGACCTAGGCCATCCTGGCAGTGCCCTAGAGCCTCCACGACTGCGCCTGGCACGCGCAGGGGACCATGTGGTGCAGGAAAGAAAGGCAAAACATGTTCCCTAACCACTGTACTTTCTCCCAGCCCCAGGAAGCGGTTTATTTTTAGAAAGTATTTTTATGAGTCATGAACTTAACTTCCTCTGACACTCTTCAAGTGATAAACGCTTATATTATCTTTTTGGCTTAATTTTTTTTTTACAACAGATGTAGAGTGGCATAAATGGGAAGGCAGCGAAGAGTTCCCATGTATCTGTCCTATTTTCCCTATCATTGACATATATTGCCTGGTGTTCTTCTGTCAATTAATGAACAATGTGAATGCTTTATTTTTTAACTTAAGTTCACACTTAGGTTTTGTTGTTTTGAAGCTACATCCTGCACTGTTCAGAACCAGTCCTGGCTCTGTGCTCTGGGGACACTTCTCCCGGGGATTTGGGGACCATATGTTGGGCTGGGGATGGAGCAGGGATCAGCCACATGCAAGGCAAGTGTCTTAACCTCTGTACTGTCTCTCCACACTTAAAGCAGGTTGCCTTAGCTTTCACCTAACGTCCCTTTGTGTCCAGAATACCATGTTGTGTTTAGTTGCTCTCTTCTTTGTCTGCTTTTGCATGTGGTTGTTTCAGATCCTGTCTGTTGTAAATTAGAGCAGCAAGTGTGTACATTTGTCTTTTCAGTGAATGTCTTTATGTTCTTGGGGTAAATAAAACGATCTGGTTAGTGGATTCCCCACCCCGCCCTCTACAAAGGGCACAGGGTTCCAAATGTCCCTGCTGGCTGAATTTCTTTAAAATGCCAGAACCATTACCTCCAGTGAATTTGCTTTACTAGACACGGGTGAGTTGTAGACAGCAGGAGTAAAAGCCATGTCTCTAAAAAGGTGTTTAGAAGCTACAAATAGCACCCCAATCCCCGGATTAATGGAATCAACAGTCTTTAGGCCTATAAAGAGGCGATTTATTCTCTATCCATTCATTTCCTCAACAAGCTGTGGGGCTGGTTTGGGTTGAGCTCATTCTGAATCTAGACTGCCGTCCTTCCTCGTAAGACTTTCCTCAATAATTATTCTGTTATTGACACCTCACTGACCCAGGCATGACTAATGGTTTAGTATTACTGAGAGATGCAGCTAAAAGGTCACCTCGGGCTGGAGGGAGGTGGTGGTGGGGGGCGTCAAGCTGACATTTCCATGGTACAGTAGTGGAGCAAATGGAGATTTTAAGGGGCAGACCCCCTCTCCATCTTTCCAGGAGACACAAGTGCCATTACAATGCTGTGTAATCAAATTTCCTCCTTTTTCTGAAATCTTTGTTCCACTTATTAATTAAGTGAAAAGACGCAAAAGGGTGAGCTCTGTGAGTCTGTGGCACTTAGGTCTATCGTGAACCACCACCAGGCTTGATTACAGTCAGTGTGAACGATAGCAGGTTACTTATTGGGTAATAAGGCAGACCCAGGAGTGTCTTTGTAAGGCTGAAAGAGGAATTTTCAGAGAAAGGAGGGAAAAGAAAAACTGTTTTTAATGAAATTTAGGAAATTGGGCCAGAGTGTAATTTATGGATCCGGACTTGCCCCTCTGGCTTGTGCAAAGCTGGAATGATGACAGAGAGGGGGAAAGAATCCATAGCTCCAGGAAATTTCTTGTTAGCTGCATCTCTTCTTTTTTCTGCGCATCTGTAACCCTGTGTCAGTGGATCGCCTGCATTTCCAGGCAAGCATTGTCATCAGCTCAAGATGCCTTTAGGAATTGCTGTTATGCTGAAGAGATGATTGATATCAGACTGGTTGAGACTTTTCACGGTCCTGCTCTCCTGTATGGGAAATGGGCAGGTGTATTCTTTTTGTTTAGTTTTTCAAAACCATTGGGGCACATGGGGTGATGCTTGGGGGATCAGGAGGAGGCCGGGATCAGACCTGGGCCTCCCTGCATCCACGACAGTCACTCTAGCCTCTGGCCACCTCCCTTGCACACAGGTGGCCGGAGAAGCTGCATCAATTCTCCTGGAGAATTCAGAAGGGCTGAGGCCATTGTGCTTGGTTCTTGGCCTGGAGATGTGTTAGAATGTTAATTTGTCATAAATCAGTGGTGCGCTCTTTAAAAAGAGTGACCAAGAGGTTACAAGGGACAATTGGTTGGGGTTCTTGTACACTTTGGTGGTAGTAGGTACAATAACTGTATAAAAACCATAAACTTTGAACACTATTGGAACTGTGTTACCTAAACTATAACAAAAAAAGACTGAAAGCGGAAACAATAAAGACATCCTATAGACTTTCTAGTAGGGAAGGCGTAAAAGAAAATAAAGTAGAGCAATGTCACAAGCATGTCCTTGAGTATGGCGGGGTGGGAAGAGCCTCTTCTCTTCTCTGTTACTGGTGCACAGAGGAAGTTCTCAGATCCTCTTACAGGAAACAAGCTCCCCATCTCCCTTGCTGCAGGGAGCTGCAGGCAAACAACTTTCAGTGTTAACCTCTCCAGGAGACTTAGGATCCCCAAAGATGCTGTGTCTCCTTCCTGGGCCTGCTCCATCTGTGGTCTGACTGAGGATGTGTGGGGAGGGTTAGGGGGGAGGTCCTGCACTGGTTAACACAGTGATCAGAAAGCCTGTCTTGTAACATTGAAAGTGTATGAGTTCAAATCCCTGTGTCCCCATATGCATTGAGAACAATCCTAATAGTCCTGTGTGTGGCCTGTGATTCCAGGAGCCACACAAAGAAAACAGTCTAGTGCTCTCATTGATGGGACAGTGTGAAGGGCATCAATCTGCTTCAGAACTCTCCGGAATCAACTGGGCTGTCCCTTGAAACCACACTGCCCTACATGACTTCTCTCTCAGCCTGCTTTTTGTGTCCTTTTCTTACCATCCACATATGTCAGAGCCCAAGAGCACTCCCTAAAAATGTTCTGTGTACTAGTTCCTATCTCCAAGTCACCTTCCTGGAGTTGCTAAGCTGCCCCATATATGTAGTATGTGGGTAGCATGTGTTATGATCTGAATTGGAAGTAATTTGGGACACAAGGAGAAAGGATGAGGAGGATCTCAGGGATGTTCATTATGTGGGCTCTTATGTGGGCTTTGCAGGCAGGAAAACAACTCTTTCCATGGCTGGGTCTCACTCCCCCAGCACCCAGTTTTAATATGCTATCTCATGGCTAAGTGTTCCTTGGAACAAAACTGTTTTTTAATTCTCTCCTTTTAGGGCTGCAACCTGCTGGGCCTGCTTTACTGGAAATATGACTTTATTACATAGCAGAGCGCTCATGAAGAATGGACACATGAGGTTAATAGTACTTTCTGATTGGCTTATTGCATTTTAAGGAGAACATTGCAGCTATTAAAATGTGCGACTGGGAAACAGAGTCTATGATGCAATCTACATATTTTTGTCTCCCTTGTTTAAAGGTTTTCATTTAGCTCTCTAATAAGAGAAGGAAACAATTTTGACCGCTTTCTCTACTTACCCCTCTCCCTCTTCCTCTCTCCAATCAGACAATGTAATGCGGACCTGCTCTGCATCCTGGATCCACGTTTACTGCTTTTGCCATTTACTTAGCTCTATTGTTAAAAAGAAGAGAATATGAGAGAAGAAAAGTCATGCTCCTTCGAGATTTTTCTAATTAACTGTTTGAAAAAAGAGGTTAAAAATGCCTAAGTGTGAGGTTATTTTGTATGCCTAATTCCGTTTTATGTTACACTTATTTTTAAGTGTAATTTTTACCAAGGCTTAACACTTGTATTCTTTCAGGGGGCATTACAAAGAGTTTGTACATTTATTACAGCCCTTTAAATGGCTGTGTTTTTATTTCCATATGCTTTTAAATGGTTATTGAGTGGATTTGGTGCTCTTCCTGTAGTTAAAGTGCATTTTTTTATTGTACATAAATGGTAAATAATTGATACCTGCCATATGCTTCTCTCCCCTTTTGGAGCTCTCCTTTCCTTTCCCTCGTCATTCTCTTCGTTTCTTGCTCCTATTGGTTCTGCTCTTCTCGTGCTCTCTCTCCTCTCCCTCTCTGCAGGTCTCCACTGCTGTCAACACCATTTTCCTTGCCTCTCAATGTGCTCATTTTAGAGGGGGTTTTACATGGATTCTTGAAACCATTGCATTACCCAGCAGGGGTGCAGCAGGGGGGTAAGGGCATACAGCTTTTATTAAGTGATGCCTGGAATGAAATTTTAAAATAATAAGAGCCTATTTCAGGGACCACTCTTTGAAAATAATTCTTTTTTTCTTCAGATTGCTGTATTGATACTGGTCTAATTCTTATTTGTTGCCTCTGCTTCTCTGACCAACCAATGTCAAATGCCAGAAGGTTGGAATTAAGTAAGATGTGACAAAGAGTCTGAAGCCATTCTTAGACAAAGCTCAAATAACATTTTTTTTTTTTTTTGGGTTTTGGGTCACACCTGGTGGCGCTCAGGGGTTACTCCTGGCTCTGCACTCAGGAATTACTCCTGGAGGTGCTCAGGGGACCATATGGGATGCCGGGATCGAACCCTGGCCGGCATGGGCCAGCTGCGTGCAAGGCAAACACCCTACCAGCTGGGCTATTGCTCCGCCCCCTCAAATGAACAATTTTAAGGGCTCTCTCATTAGGGTAAGGGGAGTAGTACAAGAGGAAATTAAAAAAAAAACTCAGTTAATGAACTTATTTCTCAAAATGTTTCTATTATATTGAAGTCACAGAACTGTAGAACTTTTTAAAATTCCTTTGATTTTAATTATCGAAAGGCAAAAAATTAAAACCCATTTATGGATACTATACCAAACAATGAAAAGTGAAAACATTCCCAAATCATACATCTGATAAGGCACTTGTAATTAGACTACATAAAGAACACTCACTTTTCAGCACTCTGCAGTAACAGGCCACCAGATTTTAAAATGAGCCAAGATTGGAGATGTCTTCCCTAATGATAACATTAAGGACAAGAAAAGACACCAAATACCATTAACCATCAGGGTGTGCAAATCCACAACCACAATGAGACATCACTTCAGAGCTGCTGTAGCATAAAACAAAGGCAAAAAAAAAGATAAGCAATAGCTGGCATTGTAAGAATGTGAAAACATTGGAATCCTAAGTCTTTTACTTCTAAAAATTTATTAAATTAATTAATTACTTTGTTTTTTGAGGCACAGTCAGCTGTACTCAGGAACTTTTCCTGTCTCTGTGCATAGGGCTCACTCCTCGTGAGATTTGGGGGCACAATAGGTGATATTAGAAATCAAACCCAGGTCAGCTATATACAAGGGAAGTGCACTGTCCCTCTGGCTTCTGGAATCTCCACACATGCTTGAGGATCATGCATGATAGCACACATAGGGGAACGTCAGGAGTCCATGTGCAGTAGAAGCCAGTAACGCTCCCCCATCCCTGCCCTCTATTGCTATTGCTGTTGCAATGCCTGGGGCTCTGCTTGTTGTGCTCACACACTTGGATGTGCTGTTTGCAGTGGGTCCCAAACTCAGTTGTATTTGTACACATGATCTCTGTGGGTCACACTTGTTTAATTGTAGTGCTTGTGCACATTCTATGCTTAGTGCTCACCAGGGGTCACTGTCACTCCTTCACAAACATGCTTGCCAGGAACTGTGGCCCCCTGAACACTAGCACCCCAGGTGGCACACACATACTTGGCTGTGTGCCATAGGTCACACCCTCTGTTGCTGTGGGTGCCAGACAGCAGAGCTTCCAGGCCCATGTTTGGTGCATGTGGGCTCTACCAGGAGCAAATCATTGATTTGTCCTCCCACTGACAATGGAGGCACATTCTGCCCTGGAGTCAGAGACCCTCGATTTCGCCCCTAGTATATATGCTTAAGAGAAGTGCTAATATGTGCTCTCAAAAAAACCTTCATAGCAGTGTTTGCTGTGACTATCAAATAGTGAAAACAAACTAAATGCCCATGAGGAGATGAATGCAGGAGTCAAATATATGATTCAATAGAATATTATTTAGCTATGCAAAATATTGAAGTTCTGAAACATGTTCTATAATCTGGATGAATTTTGAAAAACATGTTGAGTGAAATAAGCTGGACACATAAGCTCACAGATTGTATAGCTTCATTTATGTGACATAATCGAGGGCATCCAGAAAGCAGATGATGCTTGCTTAATGCTGGGGAGAATGGGAAGGTTGGAGAGTGAGAGGCGAGGAAGCAGGGTTTCTTCTGGGGTGACAAAGTAATAAATCTAAAACAAAGAACAGATGTAGTGATGATTATATAACTACGGATCTACTGATGCCAGTGAGTTGTACTAGATGTTTGAATTGCGTGATGTGATCTCAATAAAGCTGCTACCCCCCAGAATAAATCCCTGTCCCCATTAAAAAAAGAAAGGCAGCATTTTAATATTGTCGGGGCCCTTCCCTAAAGCAAACCTGTAGCTTCCCTTACACAGTAACTTCAAAAGTTCCAGAGACACTGGTAGAAGTAAGCAAGTCTCTGCACGCACAAAAAAAAAAAGGAGAATTATCTTGTAGACATGCTACAAGATACAAGCTAATAA
The DNA here is from genome assembly GCA_021461705.1 of Cryptotis parvus. Taxonomy (NCBI): domain Eukaryota; kingdom Metazoa; phylum Chordata; class Mammalia; order Eulipotyphla; family Soricidae; genus Cryptotis; species Cryptotis parvus. The sequence continues at coordinate 20,297 of JAJIBD010030788.1, forward strand.
GTGGTGGTGACAGTGGGGGCAGGGAAGAGTGGGTGGCTCTGATCTATTCAGTGTCTTTTCAGTATGCTGGGCTCTGGAACTAAAGCAGCTCTCCTCAGTGTTTCATTCTCAGAGTCCTTTGGGGACAGGAGAAGCACAAAACCAGACCACCTTTGCTTGTTTTCCTAGGCTGCTTATCAGCTGGCTTAAGTCAATAAGGGGAGAGAACATTTACAGACATATATTGTAAAATGATTACCATACTGCTTTCAGCTAACACCTGTAATCTCTGAAGAGAAAAAAGACAAGAAAAAAAGTTATTCTTGTTCACAGCTTTACCATAGACCATACAGCAGGGCTCTCTGTAGTCATTACGTTGTACATTACATCTCTCGTACTTATTTGTCTTGTAACTGGAAGCCTATACCTCTGACCACATTCCTCCAATCCAAAGAGAAACAGAGAGAACCAGAGATTGAGAGCCCAAAAGGTCAAGTATCCTCAGGATACTCATTTTCTAATTTCCATGTGATCCCTTCAAAGACTTTCTTTCCACTGGCTAAGAGTAGCAGGTCTGTTTTATGAAAACTATTCCTAGCTTGGCTGGGGGGAGCAAGAGAGGTCAACTGAAATAGCTCCTGAGAACCCACATGTTTGCTGCAGAATTCTTTACAACAGCCAAGACATGAACATAGCCTGAGTGTCCAATAGTGGATGAATTGATAAAGAAAACATAATATGTGTGTATAACTTTTGTATGTGGAATCTTAAAAAAAAACTCAAGAACACAGAGACCAGATTGGTGATTGCCCCTATGGGAGTGAGGGTAGGAAAATGAGTGAAGTTGGTCAAAGGCACAAACTTGAAAGGTAAATGCTGGGGATGGTAAAGTCAGCAGGGTTGTTTTTAGTCATGCTGACTAGTCAGCATGACTAAAACAACCCTGTGCCATATATTTAAAACTCACGAGTGAATGCTCAAAGGGAGGGGAGAGGAAGAGAGAGGGTGAGAGAGAGAGAGAGAGAGAGAGAGAGAGAGAGAGAGAGCCTGCCATAGAGGCAGATTGTGGGTGTGCGGGGTTAAATGGGACACACTGCTGTTGGGAAATGTGCACTGGTGGAGGGATGGGTATTGGAACACTGTATGACTGAGACCCAATCATGAACAGTTTTGTAATGGCCCATTGTATGGTGGTCCAATAAAATAAAATAAAATAAAGTAAAATAAAATAAAATAAGTGGCTGAGTAAATATTCAAAGTACTCATGGCAGGAACATAAACTTGTAAAACTAAATAGATGATGGATGATAGCAAAATTATGGTGGTATTTATTTCAAAATATAGTAAATCATCAATTTGCATAATGAAGACAATTTTGGCATCAATTATATCTCAATAAAAGGGGTGGCTATCTACCAAGATAATAACCCAAAGCCCATTCTTTTTCCTAAGAGTGGCAGGGACCTGCTCTGCTGTTTGGGACATGGAAAGGTCCCCAGGGCTAATCCTAGAGCAGCTGGCAACGCTGTAACTCTGCGCTGATTGGTGGCAAGCACAGATGGTCTTTACATCTGTGCTTAGGGAAAGGTTCTCCTTACCCCACTATTTCCATTACTGTCTGTCGTATCTTTACACTTAGAGCAATGCTGGGCAAAGGACTCAGCCTTTCTAGAGCTCAGATCCCATTTTTCATGAGGTATATAAGAACCAAGGCCAAAAGTCTATCAAGACTTCGGTGAATGTTTCTTTTTCTTTATTTCATTTTCTATCTTTCACTTTTGATAACATATTTGAAAAATGAGTATCTTTTTGTAAAATTCCAGTGGCCCCAGGAGAGGTACATTAATATATTCTCCCCTTACTCCTCCTAGTAGTTATCAAACTTCTCTTCATGGAGACAGAAAACAAACATTTAGACTCCCTGAGATCTGGGAAAGGAGTTGGAAACTCTTGCCTCAAGCACAAAATTTATTTGAAATTTTGTTTCATTTTAAAAGTATATGAAATTTGCACTTAACTCAAAGTTTGCATTTTTATTCTAGTTTGCAATGATCTAAAATAATGGCATTTTCTCTATGGTTGGCACTCTGGGGCAAATACCCATGTTTATCCAGTGACTTTCTGAGCTCCTGGCACATCCCTGTAAATTCCTCAGAGACTCTAATCCCTGGCTTGAGCAGGGTGGCCTACATAACACTAACACGCGGCAAATAAGGCTATAGAAACAGGACACAAAAGATGACTTCAGTCTTGTCTTGGGGCCACTGAATGTGGGAGTCATACCAGCGCTATGTTAAATCTCTAGTTAGAAACCACTGATTTTTCTCTGCAGACACAAGAAAAAGGTTCTAAGAGGAAAGGGTTAGAGAAGAAAAGTCTTTTTAAACTTAGTTACTATAATTTTTATTAAGTACCATCAAGCTGTCAATAATAAAGTTTCAGTCACACAGTGTTCCAAATTACCAGTGTCAACATTCCTCCATCAGTGTCCCCAGGTCACTCTCTCCCAGCCTGCCTCCTTAAAAGGTACATTTTTTGAAGTTTAATTATTGTTGTTTGGGTCTCATATTTGCAGCATTATTGACCCTACTGACATATATGTGCACATATCTTGTCTCTACACAACCAACCAATGACTCCAAGGTCTCTGGCCATTACCTTTGTGTTATCTCAAGATCCCCTCGTCTTCCTTCTTCATCCATTTCTCTCCTTTCCTGAACGTTCTATTTCTGTAATCTAGGGCTAAGGATATTTCTACCTTTGATATCTTTGATGTTATTCTAGATACCACAGATAAATGAGAATACCCTGTATCTGTGCTTCTTCTTCTGACTTATTTCACTTAACATGATGTCATCCAGTTCCATTCAACTTTCAGCTAATTTTATCATTTATTCATTCCTTATTGCTGCATAGTAGTCCATTGTTTTGTATATGTGTAAAGTAATGTCTTTCCTAAAACCCTGTATAAGGAATTTAGTTCTTTTTAAAGAGAGTATTTATCCAACATTCTTAACTCCATGGCAGAAAATTAAAAATTGAAATATTGCTTAAATTAAGTCTGTCAGTCCTTCCTTCCTTCCTTCCTTCCTTCCTTCCTTCCTTCCTTCCTTCCTTCCTTCCTTCCTTCCTTCCTTCCTTCCTTCCTTCCTTCCTTCCTTCCTTCCTTCTTTCCTTCCCTTCCTTCCTCTTTTCCTTTATTTGTTCTTGTGCTGAAGATATATGCAGACATATATACTTCTCTACATAAACTATCCTTTCAGGTTGTAGATCTATAGCCTCGGTGACTGAAAGTCTTTAGGATATTTGTGGTACTATGGTACCAGCTTTGTTTTAAAATGTCTGTGCCAAAAGAAGGCAGCATCCTGTCTTATGTGGCCATAATTAAAGATTCGGCTGTCATGAAGGCACTAAGAGGGTTAAAATATGCTTGGAAGAGGGTCTTTTTAGAATCATCTCTCAACAAGTTGTCTTATGCTGTACAGATTGTCTCAATCATTACTAACAGATGCATCTGCGGCAAAAGACAATTTTGCAAGCCCAGGCAGAAAAGGACTCATGCTTTTCTAAAATCTTTCCCCTGGCTCATATTAAAACTAGCCAGGAGAAGAGACATAGCCAAGTTTATTAGGGACAGTTCCCTAGAGAGGAAAATAATGGGGATAATGAGACAGATATTCTTAAGACATCCTGGGGCTTCTGAAATAAGCAGGCTCTGGTCCACTAAAATAACTGGTGTAGAAATACCAGTTTTGTTATACATAAATTCACAAAATATGTTATGCTGTTATATTAAAAATATTTTTTGAAATTTCCTAAAGATGCTTCAGTTATCTTAGAAAGCATTATCCTTGGGATTAGCCAACTGAATAGCAATCAAAAGTGTCTTGCTAATGTAGTGTGTAGATAGGATAAGACTACTGCTTCCTTTCTGGGTAAAATTCATCTGCGCTTCAGAAACAGTGAGAAATGTTCATATTTGGAATCAGAGAAGTCTGTAAGGAGGTGAGGAAGATTTTTTTTTTTTAAGTATTTTATTATACCACCGTGAGATATACAAATAAAAAAGATATACAATTAAAAAAGTTCATGTTTGGGTTTTGGTCATACAGTGTTTCCGCACCCGTCCCTCCACCAGTGCCCATCTCCCACCACCAACATCCCCGGTTCCCTCCCCTTCCCCCAGCCCCTGCTCCATGGCAGGTTCTTTATTTCTTTTCCCCTTTCTCTCTCTTTCTCTTTTTCCTTCCCTTCCAGACTATGGATTACAGGACATACATTAAAAGGTTGTCATTTGTATCCTTTTGCCTCTATTTAATGCTCAGTTCTAGGTTGGCATTAGTACCCTCGACTATTGTTAGCCCCCTGTTCCATTTTCTGTCTTACCTAAACTCTGACTCCCCACACGTTTGTGATAATCTCCACCTTTGACAAGACCTCCTGATATATGTTTCACTTGACCTTGGATATTGGTATCATAATATGTACATATATATTTATGCCATGCAAATAAATGCAGTCATTCTGTATCTGTCTCTCTCCCTTCTGGTTAATTTCACTCAACATAATCTTCTCCATGTCCATCCATTTATAGGCAAATTTTATAACTTCATTTTTCCTAACAGCTGCATAGTATTCCATTGTGTAGATGTACCAAAGCTTCTTTATCCAGTCATCGATTTTCGGGCACTCTGGTTGCTTCCAGATTCTGGCTATTGTGAATAATGCTGCTATGAACATAAAAGTAGGGATGGTGTTTCCGCTGCGTATTTTTGGTTTCCCAGAGTAGATTCCCAGGAGTGGTATGGCTGGGTCAAATGGGAGTTCAATTTCTAGTCTTTGGAGGAAAGTCCATATTGTTTTCCAGAAAGGCTGTACCAGCCGGCATTCCCACCAACAATGGATGAGTGTCCCCTTTTCCCCACATCCACGCCAGCACTTGTTGTTCTTGCTCTTTTGAATATGTGCCAGTCTCTGTGGTGTAAAGTGGTATCTCATTGTTGTTTTGATTTGCATCTCTCTGATGATTAGTGATGATGAGCATTTTTTCATATGTTTTTTGGCCATTCGAATTTCTTCCTTGCTGAAGTTTCTGTTCATTTCTTGTCCCCATTTTTTGATGGGGTTGTTTGTTTTCTTCTTGTAAAGTTCTACCAGTGCCTGATATATCCTGGATATTAACCCCTTATCAGATGGGTATTGGGTGAATATTCTTTCCCATTCTGTGGACTGCTTTTTGTATCTTAGTCACTGTTTCTTTTGAGGTGCAGAAGCTTTTCAGTTTCATGTAGTCCCATATGTTTATCTTTTCTTCTAGTTGCTTTGTTAGTGATGTTTCACCTTTGAAGATGCCTTTAGCTTCAATGTCGTGGAGGGTTTTTCCTATATTTTCTTCAATGTACTTTATGGATTCAAGTCTGATATTGAGATCTTTAGTCCATTTTGATCTGATTTTTGTGCATGGTGTTAGACACAGGTCCAAATTCATTTTTTTACATGTTGCTGCCCAGTTTTCCCAACACCACTTGTTGAAGAGGCTTTCCCTTACTCCATTTTAGACTCATTGCACCTTTATCAAAGATTAAATGATCATGTGTTTGAGGTTGGGTGTCAGGATACTCTATTCTATTCCATAGGTCCACAGGTCTGTTTTTATTCCAATACCATGCTGTTTTAATTACTACTGCCTTGTAGTACAGTTTGAAGTTGGGAAAGGTGATGCCTCCCATCTTCTTTTTCCCGAGGATTGCTTTAGCTATCCTTGGGGTTTATTGTTCCATACAAATTTCAGGAGCGTTTGGTCAATTTCTTTGAAGAATGTCATCGGTATCCTTATAGGGACTGCATTGAATCTGTACAGAGCTCTAGGGAGTATTACCATTTTGACAATGTTGATTCTCCCCATCCATGAGCAGGGAATGTGTTTCCATTTCCTTGTGTCCTCTTTTATCTCTTGGAGCAGTGTCTTGTAGTTTTCTTTGTACAGGTCCTTTACATACTTGGGTAAGTTGATTCCTAGGTATTTGATTTTCTGTGGCACAATTGTGAATGGAATTGTTTCCTTAATATCCCTTTCTTCTGTTTCGCTATTTGTATATAGGAAAGCCACTGACTTTTGGGTGTTGATTTTGTATCCTGCCACTCTACTATATGCGCTCTATTGTTTCTAGGAGTTTTTTGGTAGAGAGTTTAGGGTTCTCTAGGTATAATATCATGTCATCTGCAAATAATGATAGCTTGACTTCTTCCTTGCCTATCTGGATGCCCTTGATGTCCTTTTTCTTCTCTGATTGCTATGGCAAGTACTTCCAGTACTATATTGAATAAAAGAGGTGAGAGGGGGCAACCTTGTCTTGTCCCTGATCTCAGGGGGAAGGCTTTCAACTTTTCCCCCATTTAGAATGATGCTTGCTGTGGGCTTTTGGTAGATGGCTGTAACTATCTTGAGGAAAGTCCCTTCAATTCCCATTTTCTGGAGCCGTTTTAATCATGAACGGGTGCTGGATCTTGTCAAATGCTTTTTCTGCGCCTATTGAAAGGATCATATGGTTTTTATTTTTTCTTTTATTGATATGATGTATTATGTTGATTGACTTGCGAATGTTGAACCATCCTTGCATTCCCGGGATGAATCCAACTTGGTCATGATGTATAATCTTCTTGATGAGTCTTTGGATTCTGTTTGCTAGTATTTTGTTGAAGATCTTAGCATCCGTGTTCATCAGGGATATTGGTCTGTAGTTTTCTTTCTTTGTGTTGTCTCTCCCTGCTTTGGGTATCAGGGGTGATATGTGCCTCGTAGAAGCTGTTTGGGAGTGTTTCTGTTTCTTCTATTTCCTGGAAGAGCTTGAACAGGACTGGCAGTAGGTCCTCCTTAAAGGTTTGGTAGAGTTCACTAGGGAATCCGTCTGGACCTGGGCTTTTGTGTTTGGGAAGTCTTTTAATTACTGTTTCTATTTCCCTCTATGGTGATAGGCTTATTCAGGTATTGGAGGTCTTCTTGTTTCAGCCGTGGGAGGTTATAGGACTTCAGGAATTGATCCATTTCTTCTAGATTCTCATGTTTCACGGCATACAGGCTCTCAAAGTAATCTCTGATGATCTTTTGGATTTCTGTGGTTTCTGTTGTGATGTCACCCTTTTTATTTCTGATTCTGTTTATTTGGGTTCTCTCTTTCCCTGTCCTTACAAGTCTTGCCAATGGTTTGTCAATCTTGTTTATTTTTTCAAAAAACCAGCTCTTGGTTTCATTAATCTTTTGGATTGTTTTTTTTGGTTTCCAACTCATTGATTTCCTCTCTAAGTTTTATTATTTCCTTTTTTTCTGCCTGGGTTGGGCTCCTTTTGTTGGTCTTTTTCTAATGTCTTCAGCTGTGTAGTCAGGTTATTTATGTGGGCCCTTTCTTGTTTCCTGATGAATGCTTGCAGGGCTATAAACTTCCCCTCTTAACACGGCTTTTGCCGTGTCCCACAAGTTCTTATAATTGGTATCTTCATTTTCATTTATTTCCAGAAATCTTTGGATTTCCTGTTTGATTTCTTCTATGACCCATTTGTTGTTCAGCAGTGAGCTGTTCAGTTTCCAGGTGTTTGGTTTGACTCCCTGTTTTTGCGCACGGTTAACTTCCATTTTCAGTGCATCATGGTCTGAAAAGATAGTTGACACAATTTCTATCTTTTTAATTTTATTGAGGTATGCTTTGTGGCTCAGCATATGGTCTATCTTGGAGAATGTTCCATGTGCACTAGAGAAAAATGTGTATTCAGCTTTTTTGGCATGAAAAGCCCTGTATATATCTACTAGCTCTCTTTCTGAGGAAGATTTTTCATTGCCTGTTTGAGCTTGGTTCTTTCTAAGCAGTAAGAGTATAGATTCAGGAAAAGGTGCTGGGGGGGTGAACTTGTTTTGGGAATTGCATCTAGTTTTATTTTTATCCAGGATGGCATGTATGTGTGTGTGTGTGTGTGTGTGTGTGTGAAAGAGAGAGAGAGAAAGAGAGAGACGGATAGACAGACAGAGAGAGACAGAGAGTTTTTCTAAATGTTTTTTCTAAGTGGAGCCAGTGGAGATAACATTAAATACCCAAGAATACTTAACAGTTTAAAAAAATCATTGGAACAAGAATGTTAGTGCTTCTCTTATACACAGTGGATAGCCATGTCCCCAGATATCTGATGAGAAGGTGCGTGAGGGTGCTTGTGTACATACAGAGAGGCTTCTCCATGCAGCTCTTCTAAATATCCTGTCCATCTCCGTATATGCCTGGCCTCGGCACTGACAGTATTAGGTTGAGTAAATCTAGATAAAGACATATACAAGGAGTTTCTGGTCAATTAGATCCAGGTAGAGTTAGTACTTCAATTCACTGACTCTCAATTTAATAATTTGTAATATGGAACCAGTTGTAGGTCAGGCTCCTAAATGAATACAAAAATAGCTACAATCAGAATGATTTGACCATACTTGTAATGAAATTTTTAAATTCCCCCAATTTACAATAAATATTAAATAAATGGAACTGTAATTATGATATAAGCATTATTGTAGATTTTTTGACAGGCACAGAAGAACTAGATCAGGTGTTCTCTGATACTTCTGCAATTTTTATTTTTACTTTTTGGGTCACACCTGCCGATGCTCATGGGTTACTCCTGGCTCTGCACTCAGGAATTACTCCCTGGTAGTGCTCCGGGGACCTTATGGGATTCGGGGATCAAACCCAGGTTGGCTGCATGCAAGGCAAACGCCTTACCCTCTGGACTGTCGCTCCGGCCCTACTTCTGAAATTTAACACCTAGCACAGTTTTGGAAACAGAACTTTCTTCATTTCCCATGATCTATTACTACTTTGGGGGAGGAAGGGGCAACTAAGCCTCCAGTGAGATGTACTAATGTCATAACCAGGCTCTTAACACCAAATGTGTAGTATTCAAACAAGTGCCTAGTTAAAGAGAAATCTCTTGTAGGTGTTTGGAGTTGGACAGGAAGAATTAAAATGAGGACAACCACATTTCAGAGAATGTAGAAGGCGAGTAAAGTCCCCACAAGAATGCCCACCTACTTGGGCAGCAGGAGATGGGGTCGAATCAGCCAATCAACTTCTGATTATACATTCAGCTCTGGCCAACCTTCTAAGCCAGACCAGTGGGCAGGAACTTTAGGAGTTGTTTGGAGTTGTCCAGCCCAAACTTACAACTGAATTAGGACATGGCTGTATAGGCGTTTTATGAAACTCTTAGATCTTTTCCATGTTACCAAGACAGGATTCTATTCTAATTGTTAACAAAACTGGGAGTTTTCATACAACTGTGAATTGAAGCTTAGACCAAGGTCTTCACAAAAGCAGCCGCCCAGACTCCACATACAGGGCTCTAGCTCCCTTTTCTGCATCCCCACCCCAGCCCCCTCCCGCTGAGAACACCTCCTTAATGAGCCCTTACCCTTCCCATCTCTGCCCTCCCTGTCATCAATTTCCGCTTCAGCCAAAGACTTGACATTAGTCATTTATATTTCATAGTGAATTTAAGCCAACACGTTACTTCTCACAGAAGTAATTTCCCCTTGGCCTCAAACATGTGTGGCACTTGAGCTCATCCTGTGCCGGCTTTGTCTTGGCTCCTATGTTCGGTGCAGCATGAAAACAGCTTCGGGGCTGCACTGCAGATTGAGTGTGCTACAACACGGAGAGAGGGAGGTTGCAGAAGGAGCCTTAATGTACTGATTTTACCGTGATCAAACAAAGGAACCAAGAAATGGATCCGTTGGTAAGGAAATTGGGGGAGGAGAACCCTCTAGAACAAATTGAACTAAATACATAAACGTGGGAAGAGAAGAGAGAGAAGTAGAGAAAGCATCACCACTTTGTTCCGGCAACAGAGAACAAAGAGCCCAAAGAACATGGAGAAAAGGTGCCCGCAGAAGCTGAGCTCACTGGAGCCGAACTAAGCAGAAAAAGTCCGGAGTCCCACAATTCCTTTCATCTTTTCTTTCGCTTTCTGGAAGAAACTCCCAAAAGCAACTTACCACATGTTCCCATTTTTCTTATAATTTTTACTCCACATTGCCTGCCTGAAACACACCGCCACAGAAGAAAAGCAGCAATAGCGTCTCAAAACATAACACACACCCCATTTTTAGGATTTTTCTATAACTTCCCTCTTTAGTTTGATTTTTAAAAATTCTGTTCTTACTATGTCCTTATATCTATTGCCTATTGATTCGCCTCAAGATTATTTTAGTTATTTTTTTATTAGTAACTTAAAAAATTGTGTTACAAAAATGAAACAAAGAATATTCTGAGCATCAGCTAGGTGTTGTGTAAAACCCAGCAGGAGTTCCAATTTCTACTTACAGAATTCAGAATTTTGCTTTTGAAGAACGATAAAAATACAGAGAGAAAAGAAGAAAAGAACATCACCAAAGCAAAGGAACACTGAAGTGTCTGAAAGTATTATTAGCCTTTTCTCTTTTCTTTTTTTTTAAACATTCAGGTAATACTAATAACCTCTGAAACACAGCATCTTTATATGTAGGGTGTGTGAAAATGATATATCAGCTTAAAAAAGGGTTTTTCTTAAAAATAGCTTTTTGTCATACTTAGAATGTCAAGCTGATTGCATTGTAAGTGAGTGGGGACTATACAGGCATTTTGAGGAAATTGGTACCTGAATTCAATGTTAAAATTAAATAATCATGAAATACAGGTTTGTGTATACTTAACTTTCTTAGGCCAGTCTTTCCTGAAGTGGGTTACACAGCTTTGGGAACAGGGGGTACTGGAATAATCCAGGGGCAATAGTAGCCTCAGGCATAATTTTGTGCTTTCTGTTTGTTCACTTAAAGAAGGCAGATCTCCAGTGTGGTGCTGAGCAATTTGTTTCTGAAAAGGGAGCAGTACCAAATATGTTTGGGAACCTCTCGTTAGGCTATGGTGCCAAAGCTCCCAGCAATGCGAGTCACAAAATAAATTTGCTTTCTTGCTCCATGCTATGATTTTGAGACGGAGCCTGAACTTGGATTTAAACCTCTTACTTTCAGAACAGAATAATTAGGGTTTCTCCCAGCAAAATGTGGGTCCCTAGGGTTCCCCCCCCTGTCTGCCTCTCCGACTACATTATAGTAACCTTCCTCTACCCCCAGTACTAGAGTGCAAAGCTGAGATTTTTTTTTAAAAGGTGTGTAATTAAGCTTTTGCTACAGAGCACATGGGAATAAATATTGTACAACAATAAGAGCTGCATGTTTGGTATGTGCCAACTTGATAAATGGTGTTTTATTGCCATTCTTAACCTCACGAGTCAGGTAAAAGCAATGTCTCTAGTTCAACTTCTGATCTGTGCAAGAGAAACTTTTTTTTCCAGGGGAGACTCCTTGTGGATCACAAGACCAACACCCCATACAATGCAACCCACATGCAAATAGTACCACAAGTGTCTGTCTTAAATTTGATAATTTTTTTGTCTAGAAAAACAGTGATGAACATAGAGGTTATACTGTTTTTGTGTTGCAACTTGACTTGTACTTGGCAGACTCATGCACCCTCATACCTGACTAGCTCAGGATCACTTGAAAACAAGACTGAGTGGGGCTTGTGAGAGCATGGCTGTGTGAAGCCAGGCACCTGCATTTCAACCTCGCCTTAGTCACTGATGAATTTGTAGCTTCTGAGTCTCAAGTCAGTAGTGTCCTCTGTAAAATGAGCAATAAATGAGACATAGAATACATGCAAAACTCTTACGTAGTGGCTGGAACTTGGAAAAGTCACTGCCACTTCTCAAAACATTGAGAAAAAGCCACTCATAACTCTAAGTTTCAGTTCAAGAACCTGTAGGTAACTGTGCTACCTGGACCAGAACTTCTGACACATACCATCAGTTAATCACTGGAAATGAGAAACGTTTCCTTTCCACAACCACTTGTGCTAGTCTTGTACTTTTGCTTATTTTCTCTTTCTTATAATTTATTTATTTATTTATTTATTAAGACTTTTGGATCACACCCAGCAATACTCAGGGTTATCTCTGGCTCTGCATTCAGGAATTACTTTTGGTGGTGCTTAGGGGAGCATATGGGATGGCAAGGATTGTACCCCCAGTTCACCGTGTGCAGGACAAATGTCCCACATACTGTGCTATACCTCCAGCCCCTTTCTTATAGTATTAAACATCTTATTAAAATAAGACTCTTAGAATGACTGCATTTATTTGCATGGCATATATATATTTATATATATATATATATATATATATATATATATACATATTATGATGAACCAATATCCAAGATCAGGCGAAATGTGGATCAGGAGGTCTTTCCAAAGGTGGAAACTACCACAAATGTGTGGGAGCAGAGGTTAGTAAGACAGAGAAAGGAACAGTGGACCAGTGATTGTCGAAAGTCTATTACAATCCACAACATGTAAGTGAGGGAAGAGAGAGAGAGAGAGAGAGAGAGAGAGAGAGAGAGAGGGAGAGAGAGAAGAAAGAGAGAGAGAAAAGATGGAGAGCCTGCCACGGAGGCAGGCTAGGGGAGGTGGGAGGGTAGGGGGACATTGGTGGTGGGAGGTGGGCACTGGTGGAGGGATGGGTGCTGGCACACTGTATGGCTGAAACCCAAACATGAACATTTTTGTAATTGTCAAAAAATAAATAATAAATAAATTTTAAAAAAAGACTTAGACAATGTTACATAATACTAAATTTAATGAATATTTAGAATAGAGTTGTTATTCTCTATTCTAATATTTAAAAAGCAAGAATGACCACCTCAAAATACTGACTAGAAGACAAAATTTTTTTATTAGTTTTCATTTTATCAATTGCATAAAATATACTTCTTTATAGAAATTATGTTTTTTCTACCTGTATTTAGAAATAGTACCTGTGTTTAGGCACAAAATTGGTAAACTCAATGGTAAACATTTAGAAGTAGGCTATTGACCACACATGTAAATGTGTGATTGCATGTATGTAAAATATTCATAACTGGTTATGTTAAAAACTAAAAAAAATTATTTCGCTTAACATTTCTTGGAAAAAATAAACCAGTTACCTGCTTTTTGTAATTTGTGGAAAACCTATTTACTAGTTTATTGCTAATATAATTATTCTTAAGCTTCTATATCTAGAAAAATGACATCTTGAAAATTTGCCATTTTATAATTTGAGTGCTTTTTGACAGTGAGAAATCTTGTTTTCTGTGTGTGTTTTTTGAGAACATTATTTAAATACAAATTGACTTTTATTGATGAAAAAGAACTTTCTTTACATGTCCCTATGAGGAAGTTGGTCCCTTGGACATGATATTATTTTCCCCAAGGGACTGTTTCCTGATAAAGGGAATTTAGTTTTTCATTAAAAAAAAAACTTCATACAAAAAGTGTTGAGAAAACTGTTTAGACACACATAAAAAATGAAATGGACCCCCTATCTCACACTATACATTTAATTCAAAATGGGTTAAAGGCCTCTATAAAAGACTTGAATCCATAAACTACATGGAGGAAAACATAGAGCTCTCTATGACAAATCTTGGTATCGCCAATGATTTGATTCCCTTGGACAAAGGAAGCGAAAGGGGGATCTGGAGGCTTTGGTGGAGGAAAGCCAACACTGGAGGTGCTCTCATGGTGATGAAGCATTGACTTCAAGAAGCTTTAGCATTAATGACCTTCTAAGTCGCGGCCCAAGTAGAAATTGAAAACAATCATCCCAACTCTATAGCAATAATAGTAACTAATTGTCACCCAAGTAAGTGGAAACCTTTTGAGGAGATTTATTTCAGAGTCCCTGGGCCAGGATGCACGGGTAGCAACCATTAGTGTATTTTTTCCCTTTAGGCGATTTTACATAAGCCACTGGCAGAATAGATGCAATAGAATCCTGCATCTCTTCCTGCTGGTTTCAGAATCTCCCCCCCTCCCTGACAACAAGGGAAGGCAACAACACAAGGTAAAATTCACCAAAAAGATTGAGTTTCCTTTTTTCAGTAGTTCTCAGTGGCTTCTTGAAGGTCATGGCTGAGTTCACAGAGAAAGTGGTACAAGGGTTGGTGAATTAATTACTGATATAATTTTAGTTTTGCTTTTAGCCTTCACCGGCAGGTGGCTCATGTATAGGTCCTAAAAAAAAAGTCGGCCTCGTGATGCCTTGGTAGGGTTGGCATGATCTGACATGAGCTATGTGCCCCTAATCTCCTCCAGCAAAGTACTCTCCCCCACCCCCAAAGTCAAGGGCAAAGTTCACCTGGCATTCCAGGGGAAACTCTCCACAGCAGGGAGTCTTCCTAATTGGCTGGTATTGATCTGTAAATTGTGTCCTTGCTGTGATTAATTCTCGTCCTCACCCCCACTCCCCAAACTCCAGCTGCAATCCAGTGATAGGTCAAGGTTTGGGGCCCTAAGCATCCTTTACAAATGGAGCTCAGGTCCTTAAAAGTGCTGGTGAAAGACTGCAGTTTGTTAACTCTCTCCACTGCTAGTGAGAGCTAACCTGGAGCCTGTTTCATTCAGTCTTTCACTCTCACTAATAGCAGCTTAATGGGACGCTAATGTGAGGAACAGAAGTTATCAGACGGCTGGTACAATTTATGATGGATTTATTACCACCTGAGTTCCCTTGATGTTCAGTGCGTCCTTTCCCTATCTCCCCTGTTATTGGCCTTAGCAAATGGTTTCATAATTAATTAATTTTTCTTTCCTGAAGATGGTTAAATTATTTTTTTGCCTTGTGCATTCCCTCCATCTTTAATTCCCGTGGATGTTTTCTGCTCTGTGTGTCAATCAAAGATGGCTCATACTGACCAGTTGTGTGCCCAGTGATCTTGTCTTCCTGTCCCTTGCAGTCAATGCCAACTCAGCATTCCAACAGAGTGGCCTCAAACTTGCGCCTTCACTGGGATCATCCTAAGGAACTTTAGAAACATAACTGGGGGCAGAGACTGTGTGACTCAAGTGTCAGACACTTGGCCTTGCTTGTGTGAGGTCCCTAGGTTTGACATCTGTTCCTCCAGCGTGCAGGGTAGGCCTAAGCAACCGCAGCAAGAGCCGACGCCACCACCACCACCAACAACACCACCGCCACTACTACCAACTTCAGGCCTGGGCCCAGTCCCAGAGATTATGATTAAATTGGTCTAGAAATATTGTCTTGGTATTCAAAGTTCAAAAGAGCTCCCTGAGTGGTTTCAGAATTGAGAAGCATTTTAACAATCTAAATTCACCTAAATGGCTGCTTCCCGTGATGTAGTTTCATGTCTCCCCACGGCCATGAACTCTCATTCCCCGAATTATTTGTGCACTTTGTCCTGGGAGCCTCTATAATCGCGGTATATTTCCATTGACAGTCGCTTTAAAGAGTTTACTCTTTGGGAAGGTTTCGCGTTGTTTGCCATGAGCAGATCGTGACTGCAGGGACAATGGAGATCTAGCTTTGTGCCATTGTGGGCCTGCTCAGAACAGGAAATCAGGATTTGTGAGCCAAGCTTTGGCAGGGATGGCACTTACTGAGAAATCTTTCTCCGCTCCCAATCTCACAGGCATCTCAGGCAATGGTGTGGATTCTACTCCTGGTCTTTAAGATAGATGTTGTGTGCCAGTGTATCCCTGCGGCCTTTCACTCACTCTGCCTGACTTGCTGGCAGGAGTCACTGTAGTCCTTTTGTCCCAACGTCATCCTTATGGATAATACTTCTTTCACTCTTTAAGGTGTCCTGTTTGGATTGACAAATGACCAGGTTCCTCTCCTCTCCACCTCTCTTTCTTTACCAGCCTAGAAAAGACAACATTTTTATATGCCCAGACTTCTATGTGGAGAGTCAATGGAAGCTTCAGAAAGGCACATAATAATACTGGCTATATCCACATGAAACATTATAAAACAAGCAAAATAATCTACTAAATCCACATTAGCATTTCCTTTAGGTTTTTCTAGTCCCTGGAAAAACTTCTGGGTACTTTTTGGACTGCTGAAAAAGTTCAGTTTCCACATCTGAACATTGGTTGCAGATGTGTTTAGTTTTGTCAATATCTATCACCCTGGAACATTTGTTCCCTTTTATGTATACATGCTATACATAAAAAGGGATGTATAATCTTATACATGCTATACTTCATACAAAGGCGAGGACAGTTATAATCAGTACAGAACTGCAAGAGCCAACAATTATACTTGCTAATTTATATGATCACCCTGATCAACAGGATTCTTAGCCTGCATAAGTAGCAGAGATGCAATGCATGGAGGTCTATTGGATATTATTTTATTAAGAAAATGTATGCTGTCAATCACCAATGACAGTGCCATCTTATTTACTGTGCAATCCTTCCTAGGTGGGTGTTTCCTCATACTGCAGATGGGAAATGCTGTCACAGAGCGGTTGAATAGTGGGCTGAGTTTTTACATACAGGCTGAACTTAGTCAGAGTAGATTGGAAAATCAGTGGTTTTTTTCAGCTGTCTTGATGACAGATTCAGATGAAATGTATGGCCAATCTTATTGATTGGGTGGAAACAAGTCAGAGAGTTGAAAACAAAACAGAATTAAAACTACAACTAGAAAGCAAACACTTTTATGGCTTTAAATTAAAAAAAAGATCAGAGACTCAGTAGTTGAAGTGAGATTGGAACATTTGTTTTTTGAATTTCAGAAAACACAGTAAAATTCCACAGAGCATGTTTGGTCCTAAATTGGAATAAAATTTGCAAGGGTTCTAACATGAACCCTCCCTCTGGTTAAGCCCTCTCCTTTAATCCTCATCTATCTGAGTAATTCCAGGATGGAATTACTCCAGAAACCTACTAAAGACAGTCTTTTTTTTCTTATTATTCCATCCCTGTCAGCCTGAACAAGAAAGAAATGTCTTCCTTTTACTATATATTGCTAACACAGGTAAATGAAGTGAATGCCTTTTTATTAGTACACATAATAAATAAATTTAGTGGGTGAAATGTCATATAGTATGTTATAATGGACTTGAAGCTATAGGGGCTGGGAAGAGGGTTTAAACTGGAGTAAAAAACTTCTCCTGGCAGATGTCGAAGGCATTTTATCCATCCAAACAAAAAAGAAAGCAGCAAGTCCTAGGGGCCCTCCTGTTGAACAGTGAGGGGAATTCTAGCTGCTTAGTAGCTGTGTTAACTGTTGATAAAATGTCATAGAGCATAAATAAAAAAATAGTTGGTAGAGTCTCAGATAATACTCTGCTACAATATCAAATCATGTTTAATACCTAGAACTGGTTAGTAGAAGAGCCTAACTCATCGGAATGTACCAATATGTCAGAGTTTTTTCACAGGAGGCAATATGAAAATGGAAGCTGGATGGTGCCAGACTTGTTTAAAAAGCTCATTTGCTTTCCCTTTAGTCACTGTCCCTTTCACCTTTACAAATATATATCCTGGTCTCTTGTAGATGTAGAGTTATCAAAGCACCAGCTAATAGTGCTGTTATCCTCAACAGTGATGTGTTAAATGTAAGATGGCAAAGTTCCCTGCTACAGGAGGAGAGAACTGGTTAGCCGCGAGTTTGTATAATATCAGGTGACAATAGACCGTGTCATTTTATGACAAGGACCCCTGAGGTACCATTAAGTTCACTCATTGTACTTTCCCCCTATTTATTATTGACATCCTATGAGGAAAAAAAAGAGGGTGAGGGAAAGGATTTCCATTCTACACAAAGAGGGAAGCTTAGGCTAATGGGCAGCCAATGAGAATTTGCCTCGACATCACTTTAGTTTTGGTATTTCCTGGCTTCCATAACAACACTAATCGGCCTGCACCTCTCAGCTATAGTGTTTACCATAGCTCCAGCACATTCTTTACGTGTTCATTGGAGCACGACATATCTGGGAGGGAGTAGGGGTGCCTGAGGTGACTGAGGCGGAAACATGGCTTCCTTCCTCCCTGAAATGAGCACAACTTGCAAATCATCCTCAGAATCCTTCCCTTATTCATATGACAAAATGAGGGTTCTTCCTGCTGCTAGTTCCCATTTCTACTCAATTCAACTGCGGCGCGGATTTGGGAGGGAGGCTGTACCTGTCTAAATCTCCAGTCGCCCAGTTTTTGCACACCGTGGGCTACCTGTCTGTCTTTTGCTTTCAGACGGCCAAGGAACTTGGGCTGGTTCAGTATTCCCAAGCTCGAGGATAACCGTAAGAACTATTGTACTAGGATAAATACGTTAAGCCATCAATATGGGACGTTCTTGCTTTCGGTTATGGAGATATTCGGCTAAGAAGGCACACATGCAAAGTGGTGAAGACTATTTTTGAGGAGAAACCGTTTGCTTTCAGCTACATGGGGTGTTGGGAATGCCAGAGCAGGCTTGCACTATGGTTTAGTAGGTTATATTCTTTTCCTCTCTCTCTCTTTTTTAAAATGTTCTTAACGTTAAATATGTACTCCGGCTTGTCTTTTTCTCCACATCATCCTCTTCCCCTCTCTACCCTCTCCCAATAGTTTATTATACTGTCCTTTAACAGTTATTTCTGGTATAGTTTTTCTTTTTTTTTT
>JAJIBD010030789.1:0-24972 GCA_021461705.1 Cryptotis parvus
CGAAGAGTTCCCATGTATCTGTCCCTATTTTCCCTATCATTGACATATATTGCCTGGTGTTCTTCTGTCAGTGTGAACAATGTGAATGCTTTATTTTTAACTTAAGTTCACACTTAGGTTTTGTTGTTTTTGAAGCTTCACATCCCTGCACTGTTCAAGAACCAGTCCTGGCTCTGTGCTCTGGAGACAGCACTTCTACCCGGGGGATTGGGGACCATATGTTGGGCTGGGGATGGGCGGGATCAGCCACATGCAAGGCAAAGTATCCACTGCCCCAACCTCTGTACTGTCTCTCCACACTTAAACCAGGTTGCCTTAGCTTTCACCTGGCGTCCCTTTGTGTGTCAAGAATACCATGTTGTGTTTAGTTGCTCTCTTCTTTGTCTGCTTTTTGCATGTGGTTGTTTCAGATCCTGTCTGTTGTAAATTAGAGCAGCAAGAAATTATTATTTACGTTGTCTTTTCAGTGAATGTCTTTTTTATGTTCTTAGGGTAAATAAAACGATCTGGTTAGTGGATTCCCTGCACCCGCCCCTCTACAAGGGCACAGGGTTCCAAATGTCCCTACTGGCTGAATTTCTTCAAATGCCAGAACCATTACCTCCAGTGAATTTGCTTTTTACTAGACACGGGTGAGTTGCAGGCAGCAGGAGTAAAAGCCATGTCTCTAAAAGGTGTTTAGAAGCTACAAAATACTTTAATCCCACGGATTAATGGAATCAACAGTCTTTAGGCCTATAAAGGCGATTTATTCTCTATCCATTCATTTCCTCAACAAGAAGCTGTGGGGCTGGTTTTGGGTTGAGCTCATTCTGAATCTAGACTGCCGTCCTTCCTCGTAAGACTTTCCTCAATAATTATTCTGTTATTGACACCTCACTGGCCAGAGCATGACTAATGGTTTTAGTATTACTGAGAGATGCAGCTAAAAAGGTCACCTCGGGCTGGAGGAGGTGGTGGTGGGGGGCGTCAAGCTGACATTTCCACAGGCGTATAGTAGTGGAGCAAATGGAATTTTTAAGGGGGGCAGACCCTCTCCATCTTTACAGGAGACACAAATTACCATTACAATGCTGTGTAATCAAATTTACTCCTTTTCTGAAATCTTTGTTCCACTTATTAATTAAGTGAAAGGCGCAAAATTTAGGCTTCTGTGAGTCTGTGGCACTTAGGTCTGGCCAAGTGAACCACCACCAGGCTTGATTACAGTCCAGTGTGAGCATTAGCAGGTTATATTAGGTATAGGCAGACCCAGAGTGTCTTTGTAGGCTGAAGAGAGGAATTTTCAGAGAAAGGAGGAGAAAAGAAAAACTGTTTTTAATGAAATTTAGGGAAATTGGGCCAGATGTAATTTATGGATACGGACTTGCCCTCTGGCTTGTGCAAAGCTGGAATGATGACAGAGGGGAAAGGAATCCATAGCTCAGAAATTTCTTGTTAGCTGCATCTCTTCTTTTTCTGCTGCATCTAGCAACCCTGTGTGTCAGTGGATCGCCTGCATTTCCAGGCAAGCATTGTCCATCAGCTCAAGATGCCTTTAGGAATTGCTGTTATGCTGAAGAGATGATTGATATCAGACTGGTTGAGACTTTTCGCGGTCCTGCTCTCCTGTATGGAAATGGGCAGGTGTATTCTTTTTTTATTTAGTTTTTCAAAACCATTGGGGCACATGGGAGGGTGATGCTTGGGGATCAGGAGAGGCCGGGATCAGACTCCTGGGCCTCCTACATCACCGCGACAGTCACTCTAGCCTCCTGGCCGCTGCACTTGCACACAGGTAAGCGGAGAAGCTGCATCAATTCTCCTGGAGAATTCAGAAGGGGCTGAAGGCCATTGTGCTTTGGTTGTAACCTGGAGATGTGGTAGGAATGTTAATTTATCATAAATCAGTGGTCAGCTCTTTAAAAAAGAAGTGACCAAGAGGTTCTATGAGGGACAATTGGTTGGGGTTCTTGTACACTTTGGTGGTAGTGGGTACAATAACTGTATAAAACCATAAACTTTGAACACTATTGGGACTAGTATTTACCTAAACTATAACAAAGACCAGCGAGCAATAAGAACATCCTATAGACTTTCTAGTAGGAAGGCATTAAAAGAAAATAAAAAGTAGAGCAATGTCACAAACATGTCCTTGAGTATGGCGGGAGTGCAGGAAAGAGGCCTCTTCTCTTCTCTGTTACTGGTGCACAGAGAGTTCTCAAGATCCTCTTACAGGAAACAAGCTCCATCTCCCTTGCTGCGGGGAGCTGCAGGCAAACAACTCAGTGTTAACCTCTCAGGAGACTTAAGGATCCCAAAGATGTTAATGTCTTCTGAGCCTACTCAAATCTGTGGTCTATTGAGGATGTGTGGGGAGGGGTTGGGGAGAGGTCCTGCTGGGTAACACAGTGATCAGAAACCTGTCTTGTAACATTGAAAGTGTATGAAAGGTTCAAATCCTGTGTCCCATATGCATTGAGAACAATCTAATAGTCCTGTGTGTGGCCTGTGATTCCAGGAGCCACACAAAGAAAAACAAATCTAGTGCTCTCATTGATGGGACAGTGTGAAGGCATCAATCTGCTTCAGAACTCTCCCGGAATCAACTGGCTGTCCCTTGAGCCACACTGCCCTACATGACTTCTCTCTCAGCCTGCTTTTGTTGTCCTTTTCTTACCATCCACATATGTCAGGCCCAAGAGCACTCTAAAATGTTCTGATAATACTAGTTCCTATCTCCAGTCACCTTCTGGGTTAAGCTACCCCATGTAATGCTTGGTATGTGGGTAGCATGTGTTATGATCTGAATTGGAAGTAATTTGGGACACGGAGAAAGGATGAGGAGGATCTCAAGGATGTTCATTATGGGCTCTTATATGGAAGGGCTTGCAGGCAGGAAAACAACTCTTTCCATGGCTGGTCTCACTCCCCAGCACCCAGTTTTAATATGCTATCATGGCTAAGTGTTCCTTGGAACAAAACTTCTATTTTTAATTCTCTCCTTTTAGGGCGCTGCAACCTGCTGGAGCCTGCTGCTTTACTGGAAATATGACTTTATTACATAGCAGACGCTCATGAAGAATGGACACATGAGGTTAATGGTACTTTCTGATTGGCTTGTGCATTTAAGGAGAACATTGCGGCTATTAAAATGTAGGAAACAAGTCTAGTGCAATCTACATATTTTGTCTCCACTTGTTTAAGGTTTTTCATTTAGCTCTCTAATAAGAGAAGAAACAATTTTGACCGCTTTCTCTACTTACCCCTCTCCCTCTTCCCTCTCTCTCAATCAGACAATGTAATGCGGACCTGCTCCCATCCTGGATACGCGTTTACTGCTTGCTTTTGCCATTTACTTAGCTCTATTGTTAAAAGAAGAGAATATGAGAGAGAAGAAAAGTCATGCTCCTTGAGAGATTTTTCTAATTAACTGTTTAAAAAAGAGGTTAAAAATGCCTAAGTGTGAGTTATTTGTATGCCTAATTCCGTTTTTATGTTACATATTTTTAAGTGTAATTTACCAAACTTAACACTTGTATTCTTTCAGGGAGCATTACAAAGAGTATTGTGTACATTTATTCTGACCCCAAATGGCTGTGTTTTATTTCATATGCTTTTAAATGGTTATTGAGTGGTTGGTGCTCTTCCTGTAGTTAAAAGTGCATTTTTTTATTGTACATAAATGGTAAATAATTGATACCTGCCATATCTTCTCTCCCTTTGGAGCTCCTTTCCCTTTCCCTCGTCATTCTCTTCGTTTCTTGCTCTATTGGTTCTACTCTTCTCGTTACTCCTCTCCTCTCCCCTCTCTGCAGGTCTCACTGCTGTCAACACCATTTTCCTTGCCTCTCAATGTGCTCATTTTAGAGGGGTTTATGGATTCTTGAAACCATTGCATTACCCAACAGGGGTGCAGCAGGGGGTAAGGGCATCACAGCTTTTTATTAAGTGATGCCTGGAATGAAATTTAAAATAATAAGAGCCTATTTCAGGGACCACTCTTTAATATTACTTTTTCTTCAGATTGCTGTATTGATACTGGTCTAATTCTTATTTGTTGCCTCTGCTTCTACTCTGACCAACCAATGTCAATGCCAGAAGGTTGAATTAAGTAAAGATATGACAAAGGAGTCTCAAAACCATTCTTAGATTAAGCTCAAATAGCATTTTTTTCTTTTTGGGTTTTGGGTCACCTGAAATGACGCTCAGGGTTACTCCTGGCTCTGCACTCAGGAGTACTCCTGGAGGTGCTCAAGAGGACCATATGGGATGCCGGGGATCGAACCCTAGCCGGCATGGAGCCAGCTGCGTGCAAGGCAAACACCCTACCAGCTGGAGCTGTGCTCGGCCTCAAATGAACAATTTTAAGGGCTCTCATTAGGGTAAAGAGGAGTACAAAAAATTAAGCTCAGGATTAATGAACTTATTTTGAGAATGTTTCTATTATATTGAAGTCACAGAACTGTAGAACTTTTTAAATTCCTTTGATTTTAATTGTCGAAAGGCAAAAATTAAAACCCATTTATGGATACTATACCAAACAATGAAAAGTGAAAACATTCCCAAATCTTACATCTGATGAGCACTTGTAATTAGACTACATAAAGAACACTCTTTTCAGCACTCTGCAGTAACAGGTACCAGATTTTAAAATGAGCCAAGATTGCGGAGATCTCTTCTAATAATGCATTAAGGACAAGAAAAGACACCAAATACCATTAACCATCAGGGTGTGCAATCCACAACCCACAATGAGACATCACTTCAGAGCTGCTGTAGCATAAAACAAAAGGCAAAAAAAAGATAAGCAATAGCTGGCATTGTAAGAATTGTAGAAAACATTAGAATCTAAGTCTTTTACTTCTAAAAATTTATTAAATTAATTAATTACTTTGTTTTTTGAGGCACAGTCAGCTGCTCAGGAACTTTTCCTGTCTCTGTGCATAGGAGCTCCTCCTCGTGAGATTTGGGGCACAATAGGTGATATTAAATCAAACCCAGGTCATTTATATATACAAGGGAAGTGCACTGTCCTCTGGCTTCTGGAATCTCCACACATGCTTGAGGATCATGCATGATAGCACATGTAGGGGACGTCAGGAGTCCATGTGCAGTAGAAACCAGTGCAACTCCCCATCCTGCCCTCTATTGCTATTGCTGTTTGCAATGCTCACAGGGCTCTGCTTGTTGTGCTCCACACACTTGGATGTGCTGTTTGCAGTGGGTCCCAAAAACTCAGTTGTATTTGTACATGATCTCTGTGGGTCACACTTGTTTAATTGTAGTGCTTGTGCACATTCTATGCTAGTGCTCACCAGGGTCACTGTCCACTCCTTCCACCAGGCTTATGCTTGCCAGGAACTGTGGCCCTAATTTGCTAGCACCCCAGGTGGCACACACATGCCCGGCTGTGTGCCATAGGTCACACCCTCTGTTGCTGTGGGTGCCAGACAGCAGAGCTTCCAGGCCCATGTTTGAATGCATGTGGGCTCTACCAGGAACAAATCCATTGATTTATCCTCCCACTGACAATGGAAGCACATTCTGCCTGGAGTCAAAGAGACCACCGATTTACGCCCCTAGTATATATAGCTTAAGAGAAGTGCTAATATGTGCTCTCAAAAAACCTTCACTTAGCAGTGTTTGCTGTGACTATCAAATGAACAAACTAAATGCCCATGAGAGATGAATGCAGGAGTCAAATATATGATTCAATAGGAATCTATTGTTTTAGCTATACGCAAAATATTGAGTTCTGAAACATGTTCTATAATCTGGATGAATTTTGAAAAACATGTTGAGTGAAATAAACTGGACACATAAGCTCTCACAGTTGTATAGCTTCATTTATGGCAGACATAATCGAGGGCATCCAGAAAGCAGATGATGCTTGCTTAATGCTGGGGAGAATGGGAAGGTTGGAGTGAGGCGAGGAAACAGGGTTTCTTCTGGGGGTGACAAAGTAATAAATCTAAAACAAAGAACAGATGTAGTGATGATTATATACACTACGGATCTACTGATGCCAAGTGAGTTGTACTCGATGTTTGAATTAAGTGATGTGATCTCCCAATAAAGCTGCCACCCCAGAATAAATCCCTGTCCCCATTAAAAAAGAAAGGCAGCATTTTAATATTGTCGGGGCCCTTCCTAAAAGCAAACCTGTAGCTTCCTTGCAGTAACTAAAAGTTCAGAGACACTGGTAGAAGTAAAGCAAGTCTCTGCTACGCACAAAAAAAAAAAAGGAGAATTATCTTGTAGACTACAAGATACAAATATAAGTGGTGGTGACAGTGGGGGCAGGGAAGAGTAGGTGGCTCTGATCTGTTCAATTGTCTTTTCAGTATGCTGGGCTCTGGAACTAAAGCAGCTCTCTTCCTCGGTGTTTCATTCTCAGCAGAGTCCTTTGGGGACAGGAGAGCACAAAACCAGACCACCTTTTGCTTGACCTAGGCTGCTTATCAGCTGGCTTAAGTCAATAAGGGAGAACATTTACAGACATATATTGTAAAATGATTACCATATATTTCAGCTAACACCTGTAATCTCTGAAGAAAAAAGACAAGAAAAAAGTTATTCTTATTCACAGCTTTACCATAGACCATACAACAGAACTCTCTGTAGTCATTACGTTGTACATTACATCGTGCCTTATTTGTCTTGTAACTGGGAAGCCTATACCTCTGACCACATTCCTCCAATCCAAGAGAAACAGAGAACCAGAGTTGAGAGCCCAAAGGTCAAGTATCCTCAGGATACTCATTTTCTAATTTCCATGTGATCCCTTCAAAGACTTTCTTTCCACTGGCTAAAGAGTAGCAAGGTCTGTTTTATGAAAACTTATTCCTAAGCTTGGCTGGAGGGAGTAAGAGAGGTCAACTTCAAATAGCTCCTGAGACCCACATGTTTGCTAGAATTCTTTACAACAGCCAAGACATGAACATAGCCTGAAGTGTCCAATGATGGATAGTTGATAAGAAAACATAATATGTGTGTATAACTGTATGTGAATCTTAAAAAAAACTCAAGAACACAGAGACCAGATTGGTGGTGCCCTATGGGAGTAGGGTAGGAAAATGAGTGAAGTTGGTCAAGGCACAAACTTGAAAGGTAAACAGGATGGTAAAGTCAGCAGGGTTGTTTAAATCATGCGACTAGTCAACCTTGAAACTATAACCCTGTGTATATATTTAAAACTCACAGTGATGCTCAAAGAGAGGGAGAGGAAGAGTGAGAGAGAGAGAGAGCCTGCCATGAGGCAGATTGTGGGTATCGCGGGGTTAAATGGGACCACACTGCTGTTGGGAAATGTGCACTGGTGGAGGATGGTATTGGAACACTGTGCTGACTGAGACCCAATCATGAACAGTTTTGTAATAGCCCATTGTATGGTGGTACAATAAAAATAAAATAAAATAAAGTAAATAAATAAAATAAGTATTTGAGTAAATATTTAAATTACTCATAATAGAACATAAACTTAACAAAACTAAATAGATGATGGATGATAGCAAAATTATGGTGGTATTTATTTCAAAATATAGTAAATCATCAATTTTGCATAATAAGAACAATTTTAGCATCAATTATATCTCAATAAAGGGGTGGCTATCTACCAAGATAATAACGAAGCCATTCTTTTCTAAGAGTGGCGGGACCTGCTCTGCTGTTTGGGACATGGAAAGGTCCCAGAAATTTAATCCTAGAGCAGCTGGCAACGCTGTATCTCACGCTGATTGGTGGCAAGCACAGATGGTCTTTACACATCTGTGCTTAAGGGAAGGTTCTCCTTACCCACTATTTCCATTACTGTCTGTAAATATCTTTACACTTAGAGCAATGCTGGGCAAGGACTCAGCCTTTCTGAAACTCAGATCCATTTTTTTCATGAGTATATAAGAGCCAAAGGCCAAAGTCTATCAAGACTTCGGTGAATCTTTTCTTTATTTCATTTTCTATCTTTCACTTTTGATAGTATTTTTGAAAAATGAGTATCTTTTGTAAATTCCAGTGGCCCCAGGAGAGGTACATTAATATATTCTCCCCTTACTCCTCTAGTAGTTATCAAACCTGCTTCATGGAGACAGAAAACAAAAATTTAGACTCCCTGAGATCTAGGAAAGGTTGGAAACTCTTGCCTCAAACACAAAAATTTATTTGAAATTTTTGTTTCATTTCTAAAAGTATATAAATTTGCATAACTCAAAGTTTGCATTTTTATTCTAGTTTGCAATGATCTAAAATAATGGCATTTCTCTATAAGTTTGGCACTCTAGGGCAAATACCCATGTTTATCCGAGTGACTTTCTGAGCTCCTGGCACATCCTGTAAATTCCTCAGAGACTCCTAATCCCTGGCTTGAGCAAGGGGTGGCCTATAACACTAACACTGCGGCAAATAAGGCTATAGAAACAGGACACAAAGATGACTTCAGAAGTCTTGTCTTGGGCCACTGAATGTGGGAGTCATGCCAGCGCTATGTTAAATCTCTAGTTAGAAACCACTGATTTTCTCTGCAGACACAGAAAAGAGTTCAGGAAAGGGTTAGAGAAAAGTCTTTTTAAACTTGTTACTATAATTTTTAGTAAGTACCATCAAACTGTCAATAATAAAGTTTCTAGTCACAGTGTTCAAATTACGAGAACAATCAACATTTCTCCATCAGTGTCCCCAGGTCCACTCTCTCCCAGCCCTACCTCCTTAAAGGTACATTTTGAAGTTTAATTATTGTTGTTTAAGGTCTCATATTTGCAGCATTATTGGCCCTACTGACATATATGTGCACATATCTTGTCTCTACACAGCCAACCAATGACTCAAGGTCTCTGGCCATTACCACATGTTATCCAAGATCCCTCGTCTTCCTTCTTCATCCATTTCTCTCCTTTTCACAGACGTTCTATTTCTGTAATCTAGGGCTAAGGATAACTACCTTTGATATCTTTGATGTTATTCTAGATACCACAGATAAATGAGAATACCCTGTATCTAATGCGCTACTTCTTCTGACTTATTTCACTTAACATGATGTCATCAGTTCCATTCAACTTTCAGCTAATTTTATCATTTATTCATTTTCCCTTATTGCTGCATAGTAGTCCAAATGTTTTGTATATGTGTAAAGTAATGTCTTTCCTAAAACCCTGTATAAAATTTTAGTTCTTTTAAAAGGAAATTTATCCAACATTCTTAACTCCATGGCAAGAAAATTAAAAATTGAAATATTGCTTAAATTAAGTCTGTCAGTCCTTCCTTCCTTCCTTCAACTATCCTTCCTTCCTTCCTTCCTTCCTTCCTTCCTTCCCTTCCCTTCCTTCCTTACTTACTTCCTTCCCTTCCCTTCCTTAATTATTTCCTTAATTACTTCCTATTTCCTTTGTTGTTCTTGTGCTGAAGATATATGCAGACATATATGCTTCTCATAAACATATCCTTTCAGGTTGTAGATCTATAGCCTCATTGACTGAAAGTCTTTAGGATATTTAGGTACTATTAATTTCCAGCTTTGTTTCTAAAATGTCTGTGCCAAAAGAAGGCAGCATCCTGTCTTATGTGGCCATAATTAAGGTCGGCTGTAAAATACTAAGAGGTTAAAATATGCTTGGAAAGAGGGTCTTTTTTAGAATCATCTCTCTCAACAAGTTTGTCTTATGCTGTACAGATTGTCTCAATCATTACTAACAAATGCATCTGCGGCGAAAGACAATTTTGCAAGCCCAGGCAGAAAAGGACTCATGCTTTTTGGAGTAAAATCTTTTCCTGGCTCATATATTAAAACTAGCCAGGAGAAGAGACATAGCCAAGTTTATTAGGGACAGTTCCTAGAGAGAAAAATAATGGGGATAATGAGACTAGGAAAGTATTCTTGAACATCCTGGGCTTCTGAAATAAGCAGGCTCTGGTCCACTAAAATAACTGGTGTAAAGTACCAGTTTTTGTTATACATAAATTCACAAAATATGTTATGCTGTTATATTAAAAATATTTTTTAAAAATTTCTAAAAGATACTTCAGTTATCTTAGAAGCATTATCCTTGGGATTAGCCAACTGAATAGCAATCAAAGTGTCTTGCTAATGTAGTGTGTAGATAGGATGGGCTACTGCTTCCTTTCCTGGGTAAATTCATCTAACGCTTAAAAACAGTAGAAAGAAATATTTCATATTTGGAATCAGAAAGTCTGTAGGAATTGAGAAGATTTTTTTAAGTATTTTATTATACCACCGTGAGATATACAAATAAAAAGATATACAATTAAAAAGTTCATATTTGGGTTTTGGTCATACAGTGTTCCAGCACCCGTCCCTCCACCAGTGCCCATCTCCCACCACCAACATCCCGGTTCCCTCCCCCCTTCCCCAGCCCACCTCCATGGCAGGTTCTTTATTTCTTTCCTTTCTCTCTCTTTCTCTTTTCCTTCCCTTCCAGACTATGGATTACAGAACATACATTAAAGGTTGTCATGTGTATCCTTTTTGCCTCTATTTAATGCTCAGTTCTAGGTTGGCATTAGTACCCTCGACAATTATTAGCACCCTGTTCCATTTTCTGTCTTACCTAACCTCTGACTCCCACACGTTTGTGATAATTTCCACCTTTGACAAGACCTCCTGATATATGTTTCACTTGACCTTGGATATTGGTATCATAATATGTACATATATATTTATGCCATGCAAATAAATGCAGTCATTCTGTATCTGCTCTCTCTCCTTCTGGCTAATTTCGCTCAACATAATCTTCTCCATGTCCATCCATTTATAGGCAAATTTTATAACTTCATTTTTTCCTAACAGCTGCATAGTATTCCATTGTGTAGATGTACCAAAGCTTCTTTATCCAGTCATCGATTTTGGGCACTCTGGTTGCTTCCAGATTCTGGCTATTGTGAATAATGCTGCTATGAACATAAAAGTAGGGATGGTGTTTCCGCTGCGTATTTTTGGTTTCCCAGAGTAGATTCCCAGGAGTGGTATGGCTGGGTCAAATGGGAGTTCAATTTCTAGTCTTTGGAGGAAAGTCCATATTGTTTTCCAGAAAGGCTGTACCAGCCGGCATTCCCACCAACAATGGATGAGTGTCCCCTTTTTCCCCACATCCACGCCAGCACTTGTTGTTCTTGCTCTTTTGAATATGTGCCAGTCTCTGTGGTGTAAAGTGGTATCTCATTGTTGTTTTTGATTTGCATCTCTCTGATGATTAGTGATGATGAGCATTTTTTTCATATGTTTTTTGGCCATTCGAATTTCTTCCTTGCTGAAGTTTCTGTTCATTTCTTCTCCCCATTTTTTTGATGGGGTTGTTTGTTTTCTTCTTGTAAAGTTCTACCAGTGCCTGATATATCCTGGATATTAACCCCTTATCAGATGGGTATTGGGTGAATATTCTTTCCCATTCTGTGGACTGCTTTTGTATCTTAGTCACTGTTTCTTTTGAGGTGCAGAAGCTTTTTAGTTTCATGTAGTCCCATATGTTTATCTTTTCTTCTAGTTGCTTTGTTAGTGATGTTTCACCTTTGAAGATGCCTTTAGCTTCAATGTCGTGGAGGGTTTTTCCTATATTTTCTTCAATGTACTTTATGGATTCAAGTCTGATATTGAGATCTTTAATCCATTTTGATCTGATTTTTGTGCATGGTGTTAGACACAGGTCCAAATTCATTTTTTGTTGCTGCCCAGTTTTCCCAACACCACTTGTTGAAGAGGCTTTCCTTACTCCATTTTAGACTCATTGCACCTTTATCAAAGATTAAATGATCATGTGTTTGAGGTTGGGTGTCAGGATACTCAATTCTATTCCATAGGTCCACAGGTCTGTTTTTATTCCAATACCATGCTGTTTTAATTACTACTGCCTTGTAGTACAGTTTGAAGTTGGGAAAGGTGATGCCTCCCATCTTCTTTTTCCGAGGATTGCTTTAGCTATCCTTGGGGGTTTATTGTTCCATACAAATTTCAGGAGGCGTTTGGTCAATTTCTTTGAAGAATGTCATGGGTATCCTCATAGGGACTGCATTGAATCTGTACAGAGCTCTAGGGAGTATTACCATTTTGACAATGTTGATTCTCCCCATCCATGAGCAGGGAATGTGTTTCCATTTCCTTGTGTCCTCTTTTTATCTCTTGGAGCAGTGTCTTGTAGTTTTTCTTTGTACAGGTCCTTTACATACTTGGGTAAGTTGATTCCTAGGTATTTGATTTTCTGTGGCACAATTGTGAATGGAATTGTTTCCTTAATATCCCTTTCTTCTCTTTCGTTATTTGTATATAGGAAAGCCACTGACTTTTGGGTGTTGATTTTGTATCCTGCCACTCTACTATATGCGTCTATTGTTTCTAGGAGTTTTTTTGGTAGAGAGTTTAGGGTTCTCTAGGTATAATATCATGTCATCTGCAAATAATGATAGCTTGACTTCTTCCTTGCCTATCTGGATGCCCTTGATGTCCTTTTCTTCTCTGATTGCTATGGCAAGTACTTCCAGTACTATATTGAATAAAAGAGGTGAGAGTGGGCAACCTTGTCTTGTCCCTGATCTCAGGGGAAGGCTTTCAACTTTTCCCCATTTAGAATGATGCTCGCTGTGGGCTTTTGGTAGATGGCTGTAACTATCTTGAGGAAAGTCCCTTCAATTCCCATTTTCTGGAGGGTTTTAATCATGAGCGGGTGCTGGATCTTGTCAAATGCTTTCTCCGTCTATTGATAGGATCATATGGTTTTTATTTTTTCTTTTATTGATATGATGTATTATGTTGATTGACTTGCGAATGTTGAACCATCCTTGCATTCCGGGATGAATCCTACTTGGTCATGATGTATAATCTTCTTGATGAGTCTTTGGATTCTGTTTTGCTAGTATTTTTGTTGAAGATCTTAGCATCCGTGTTCATCAGGGATATTGGTCTGTAGTTTTCTTTCTTTGTGTTGTCTCTCCCTGCTTTGGGTATCAGGGTGATATGTGCCTCGTAGAAGCTGTTTGGGAGTGTTTCTGTTTCTTCTATTTCCTGGAAGAGCTTGAAAAGGACTGGCAGTAGGTCCTCCTTAAAGGTTTGGTAGAGTTCACTAGGGAATCCGTCTGGACCTGGGCTTTTGTGTTTGGGCAGACTTTTTAATTACTGTTTCTATTTCCTCGATGGTGATAGGCTTATTCAGGTATTGGAGGTCTTCTTGTTTCAGCCGTGGGAGGTTATAGGACTTCAGGAATTGATCCATTTCTTCTAGATTCTCATGTTTCCACGGCATACAGGCTCTCAAAGTAATCTCTGATGATCTTTTGGATTTCTGTGGTTTCTGTTGTGATGTCACCCTTTTTTATTTCTGATTCTGTTTATTTGGGTTCTCTCTTTCCCTGTCCTTACAAGTCTTGCCAATGGTTTGTCAATCTTGTTTATTTTTCAAAAAACCAGCTCTTGGTTTCATTAATCTTTTGGATTGTTTTTTTTTGGTTTCCAACTCATTGATTTCCTCTCTAAGTTTTATTATTTCCTTTTTTTCTGCCTGGGTTGGGCTCCTTTTTGTTGGTCTTTTTCTAATGTCTTCAGCTGTGTAGTCAGGTTATTTATGTGGGCCCTTTCTTGTTTCCTGATGAATGCTTGCAGGAGCTATAAACTTCCCTCTTAACACGGCTTTTGCCGTGTCCCACAAGTTCTTATAGTTGGTGTCTTCATTTTCATTTGTTTCCAGAAATCTTTGGATTTCCTGTTTGATTTCTTCTATGACCCATTTGTTGTTCAGGAGTGAGCTGTTCAGTTTCCAGGTGTTTGGTTTGACTCCCTGTTTCTGTGTACGGTTAACTTCCATTTTCAGTGCATCATGGTCTGAAAAAGATAGCTGACACAATTTCTATCTTTTATTTTATTGAGAGTATGCTTTGTGGCTCAGCATATGGTCTATCTTGGAGAATGTTCCATGTGCAACCGAGAGAAAAATGTGTATTCAGCTTTTTGGCATGAAAAGCCCTGTATATCTACTAGCTCTCTTTCTGAGGAAGATTTTCATTGCCTGTTTGGAGCTTGGTTCTTTCTAAGCAGTAGAGTATAGATTCA
The DNA here is from genome assembly GCA_021461705.1 of Cryptotis parvus. NCBI lineage: Eukaryota > Metazoa > Chordata > Mammalia > Eulipotyphla > Soricidae > Cryptotis > Cryptotis parvus. The sequence continues at coordinate 14,024 of JAJIBD010030789.1, forward strand.
GGGAAAAGGTGCTGGGGGTGAACTTGTTTGGGATTGCATCTAGTTTTTATTTTATCAGGATGGCATGTATGTGTGTGTGTGTGTGTGTGAAGAGAGAGAAAGAGAGAGAGACGGATAGACAGACAGAGAGAGACAGAGTTTTCTAAATGTTTTTCCTAGGAGTGGAGCCAGTGGAATAACATTAATACCCAAGAATACTTAACAGTTTAAAAAATCATTGGAACAAGAATGTTAGTGCTTCTCTTATACACAGTGGATAGCCATGTCCCCAGATATCTGATGAGGAAGGTGCGTGAGGGTGTGGCCTACAGAGAGAGGCTTCTCAATACAGCTCTTCTAAATATCTGTCCATCTCCGTATATACCTGGCCTCGGCACTGACAGTGAGTTGAGTAAATCTAAGATAAAGACATATACAAGGAGTTTCTGGTCAATTAAGTCAATTAGAGTTGGTACTTCAATTCACTGGCTCTCAATTTAATAATTTAGTAATATGGAACCAGTTGTAGGTCAGGCTCCTAAATATGAATACAAAAATAGCTACAATCATAGAATGATTTGACCATACCTTAATGAAATTTTAAATTCCCAATTTACAATAAATATTAAATAAATGGAACTGTAATTATGATATAAGCATGTGTAGATTTTGACAGGCACAGAAGAACTAGATCGAATTGTTCTCTGATGCGCCACGAAGATTTTTATTTTTACTTTTTGGGTCACCGATGCTCATAGGTTGCTCCTGGCTCTGCACTCAGGAATTACTCCTGGTAGTACTCCGGGGACCTTATGGGATTCAGGATCAAACAGGTTGGCTGCATACGAAACCATGCCTTACCCTCTGGACTGTCGCTCCGGCCCTACTTCTGAAATTTAACACCTAGCACAGTTTTGGAAACAGAACTTTCTTCATTTCCCATGATCTATTACTACTTTGGGGAGGAAGGGCAACTAGCCTCAGTGAGATGTACTAATGTCATAGCAGGCTCTAACACAAATGTGTAGTATTCAAACAGAGTGCCTAGTTAAGAAATCTCTTGTAGGTGTTTGAGTTGGACAGGAAAATTAAAATGAGGACAACCACATTTCAGAAGAATGTAGAAGGCGGGTAAAGTCCCCACAAGAATGCCTCCTTAGGCAGCAGGAGATGGGGTCGAGATCAGCCAATCAACTTGATTGCCACATTTCAGCTCTGGCCAACCTTCTAAGCCAGACCAGTGGGCTGGGAACTTTAGGAGTTGTTTGGGTTGCTCCCTTGGAACTTACAACTGAATTAGGACATGGCTGTATAGCGCGTTTATGAAACTCTTAGATCTTTTCCATGTTACCAAGACAGGATTCCTTCTAATTGTGCTCGAAACTGGGGTTTTCTTCTGGCTGTGAATTGAAGCTTAGACCAAGGTCTTCACAAAAGCAGCCCAGACTCCTACATACAGGGCTCTAGCTCCCTTTTCTGCATCCCACCCCAGCCTCCGCAAAAAAAAAGAACACCTCCTTAATGGGCCCCGCCCTTCCATCTCACCATCCACCCTGTCATCAATTTCCGCTTCAATAAGACTTGACATTAGTCATTTATATTTCATGGTGAATTTAAGCCAACACGTTACTTCTCACAAGTAATTTCCCATGGCCTCAAACATGTGTAGCACCAGGCTCATCCTGTGCCAGCTTTGTCTTGGCTCTATGTTTCCGGGTGCAGCATGAAAACAACTTCCGGGGCTGCACTGCAGATTAGTGTGCTACAACACGGAGAGGGAGGTTGCAAGAAGGAGCCTTAATGTACTAGTTTAGAAGTGATCCAAACAAGGAGCAAAAATGGATCCGTTGGTAAGGAGAAATTGGGGGAGGGAGAACCCTCTAGAACAAATTGAACTAAATGCCACATAAACGTATGGGAAGAGAAGAAGTAGAAAGCATCACCACTTTGTTCCGGCAACAGAGAACAAAGAGCCCAAGAACATGGAAAAGGTGCCGCAGAAGCTGAGCTCACTGGAACGAACTAAGCAGAAAAAGTCCGGAGTCCCACAATTCTTTCATATTTCTTTCTGAAGAAACTCCAAAGCAACTTACCACATGTTCGACCTGTTTTACTCCATTGCCTGCCTAAACACACCGTCCACAGAAAGCAGCAATAGCGTCTCAAACATATACATACCCCATTTTAGGATTTTTTCTATAACTTCCTCTTTAGTTTGATTTTTAAAAATTCTGTTCTTACTATCCTTATATCTATTGCCATATTGATTCGCTTCAAGATTATTTTAGTTATTTTTATTAGTAACTTAAAAATTGTGTTACAAAATGAAATAGAATATTCTGAGCATCAATAGGTGTTGTGTAAAACCCTTGGGAGTTCAAATTTCTACTTACAGAATTCAGAATTTTTGCTTTTGAAGATAAAAATACAGAGAGAAAAGAAGAAAAGAACATCACCAAAGCAAAGGGAACACTAAGTGTCTGAAAGTATTATTAGCCTTTTCTCTTTCTTTTTTAAGCATTCAGTAATACTAACAACCTCTGAAACACCGTCTTTATATGTAGAGATTATTGTGAAAATGATATATCAGCTTAAAAGGGTTTTCTTAAAAATAGCTTTGTATTCATGCTTAGAATGTCAAGCTGATTGCATTGTAAAAATTAGTGGGGACTATACAGGCATTTGAGGAAATTGGTACCTGAATTCAATGTTAAAATTAAATAATCATAGAAAATACAGGTTTGCTGTATACTTAACTTTCTTAGGCCAGTCTTTCCTGAAGTGGGTTACACAGCTTGGGAACAGGGGGTACTGGAATAATCCAGGGGCAATAGTGGCGCCTCAGGCATATTTTGTGCTTTCTGTTTGTTCACTTAAAGAAGGCAAGATCTCAGTGTGGTGCTGAGCAATTTGTTTCTGAAAGGAGCAGTAGCCAAATATGTTTGGGAACCTCGTTAGGCTATGGTGCCAAAGCTCCCAGCAATGCTGAGTCACAAAAAATAAATTTGCTTTCTTGCTCCATGCTACTGATTTTGAGACGGAGCCTGAACTTGATTTAAACCTCTTACTTTCAGTACAAATAATTAGGGTTCTTGCAAAATGTGGGTCCCTAGGGTTCCCCCTGTCTGCCTCTCGACTACATTATAGTAACCTTCCTCTACCCCAGTACTAGAGTGCAAAGCTGAGATTTTTTAAAGGTGTGTAATTAAGCTTTTGCTACAGAGGCACATGGGAATAAATATTGTACAATAAAGGCTGCATGTTTGGTACTGTACCAACTTGATAAATGGTGTTTTATTGCCATTCTTAACCTCACAGTCAGGTAAAGCAATGTCTCTAGTTCAACTACAGTCTACTTTTAAAAGAAAGCTTTTTCCAGGAGACTCGCCCAGTGGATCACAAGACCAACACCCCATACAAGTACAGCCCACATGCAAATAGTACCACAAGTGTCTGTCTTAAATTTGATAATTTTTTTGTCTAGAAAAACAGTGATGAACATAGAGTTATACTGTTTTTGTGTTTACTCATGACTGACTTGTACTTAGCAGACTCATGCACCCTCATACCTGATAGCTCAAGGATCGCATGAAAACAAGACTGAGTGGGGCTTGTGAAGCATGCTGTGTGAGCCAGGCACCTGCATTTCAACCTGCGCCTTAGTCACTGATGAATTGGCAACTGGAGTCTCAAGTCAGTAGTGTCCTCTGTAAAATGAGCAATAGGACATAGAATACATGCAAAACTCTTACGTAGTGGCTGGAACTTGGAAAAGTCTCACTGCCACTTCTCAAAACATTGAAAAAAGCCACTCATAACTCTAAGTTTCGAGTTCAAGAACCTGTAGGTAACTGTACTACCTGGACCTTCCTGACACATACCATCAGTTAGTACTGGAAATAGAAACGTTTCCTTTTACAACCACTTATTACTAGTCTTGTACTTTGCTTATTTTCTCTGCTCTTATAATTTATTTATTTATTTATTTATTAAGACTTTTTGGATCACCCAGCAATACTCAGGGTTATCTCTGGCTCTACTGCATTCAGAATTACTTTGCGGTGGTGTGAGGCATATGGGATGGCAGAGTTGTACCCAGTTCACCGTGTGCAGGACAAATGTCCTACATACTGTGCTATACCTCAACCCCTTTCTTATAGTATTAAAGCATCTTATTAAATAAGACTCTTAGAATGACTGCATTTATTTGCATAGCATATATATATTATATATATATATACATATATATATATATATATACATATTATGATACCAATATCCAAGATCAGGCGAAATGTGGATCAGGAGGTCTTTCCAAGGTGAAACTACCACAAATGTCTATTAGGAGCAGAGGTTAGGTAAGACAGAGAGACAGTGGACCAGTGATTGTGAAGAGTCTATTACAATCCACAACATGTAAGTGAAGAGAGAGCAAAAGAGAGAGAGGGAAGGAGAAAAAAAATGGAGCCTGCCACGAGGCAGGCTGAAGTGGGAGGGTAGGGGACATTGGTGGTGGGAGGTGGGCACTGGTGGAGGGATGGGTGCTGGCACACTGTATGGCTGAAACAAACATGAACATTTTATGGTAATCAAAATAAATAATAAATAAATTTTAAAAAGACTTGAACAGTATTTTACATAATACTAAATTTAATGAATATTTAGAATAGAGTTGTTATTCTGTTCTAATATTTAAAAACAAGAATGACCACCTCAAAATACTTGACACTAGAAGACAAAATTTTTTAGTTTTCAACATCAATTGCGTAAAATATACTTCTTTATAGAAATTATGTTTTCTACCTGTATTTTACAGAAATGGTACCTGTGTTTAGGCTGGAATTGGTAAACTCAATGGTAAACATTTAGAAGTAGGCTAATGACCCACCGCATGTAAATGTGTGATTGCATGCTCATCATGTAAAATATTCATAACTGGTTATGTTAAAACTAAAAAATTATTTAAACAACATTTCTTGGAAAAATAAACCAGTTACCTACTTTTTGTAATTTGTGGAAAACCTATTTAGTTTATTACTAATATAATTATTCTTAAGCTATATCTAGAAAAATGGCATCTTGAAAATTTGCCATTTATAATTTGAGTGTTTTTGACAGTGAGAAATCTTGTTTTTCTATTATGTGTGTTTTTGAGGTATTATTTAAATACAAATTGACTTTTATTGATGAAAAGAACTTTCTTTACATGTCCCTGAGGAAGTTAATCCCTTGGACATGATATTATTTTCCCAAGGGACTGTTTGATAAAAGGAATTTAGTTCATTAAAAAAAAAAACTTCATACAAAAAGTGTTGAGAAAACTGTTTAGACACACATAAAAAAATATGAAATGGACCCCTATCTCTACTATACATTTAATTCAAAATGGGTTAAAGGCCTCTATAAAGACTTGAATCCATAAACTACATGGAGAAAACATAGAGGCTCTCTACTTGAAGCAAATCTTGGTAGCCGTCAATGATTTGATTCCTTGGATCTGAAGCGAAAGGGGATCTGGAGGCTTTGGTGGAGGAAAGCCAACACTGGAGGGTGCTCACATGGTGATGAAGCATTGACTTCAAAGAGAGCTTTAGCATTAATGACCTTCTAAGTGGCGGAGCCCAAGTAGAAATTGAAAACAATCATCAACTCTATACTTAATAGTAACTAATTGTCACCAAGTAAGTGCAAACCTTTTTTGAGGAGATTTATTTCAGAGTCCCTGGGCCCAGGATGCGGGTAGCAACCATTGAGTGTATTTTTTCCCTTTGGCGATTTTTACATAGGCACTGGCAAGAATAGATGCAATAAAATTCTGCATCTCTTCCTGCTGGTTTCAAGAATCTCCCCTCTGACAACAAGGGGGAAGGCAACAACACAAGGTAAAATTCACCAAAGATTGAGTTTCCTTTTCAGTAGTTCTCAGTGGCTGTGAAGGTCATGGCTGAGTTCACAGAGAAAGTGGTGTACAAGGGTTGGTGAATTAATTACTGATATAATTTTTAGTTTTGCTTTTATACCGTAGGTGCTCATGTATGGAGTCCTAAAAAGTCGAAGCCTCGTGATGCCTTGGTAGGGTTGGCATGATCTGACATGAGCTATGTGCCCCTAATCTCCTCAGCAAAGTACTCTCCCCCACCCCCAAAGTCCCAGGCAAAGTTCACCTGGCATTCCAGGAAGCTCTCACAACAGGGAGTCTTCTAATTGGCTGGTATTGATCTGTAAATTGTCACTTGCTGTGATTAATTCTCGTCCTCACCCCCCCACCCCCCAAACTCCAGCTGCAATCCGGTGATAGGTCAAAGGGTTTGGGGCCCTAGCCCATCCTTTACAAATGGAGCTCAGGTCACAAAAGTGCTGGTGAAGACTGCAGTTTGGTAACTCCTCCACTGCTAGTGAGAGCTAACCTGGAGCCTGTTTCATTTCAGTCTTTTCACTCTCACTAATAGCAGCTTAATAGGGCTAATGTGAACAGAAGTTATCAGACGGCTGGTACAATTTATGATGGATTTATTACCACTCTGAGTTCCTTGATGTTCAGTCGTCCTTCCCTATCTCCCCTGTTATTGGCCTTAGCAAATGGTTTCATAGTGAGTAATTTTTCTTTCCTGAAGATGGATTTAAATTATTTTTGCCTTGTGCATTCCTCCATCTTTAATTCCGTGGATGTTTTTTCTGCTCTGTGTGTCAATCAAGATGGCTCATACTGACCAGTTGTGCCCAATGATCTTGTCTTCCTAATCTTGCAGTCAATGCCAACTCAACATTCCAACAGAGTGGCCTCAAACTTGCGTCTTCACTGGGATCATCCCTAGGAACTTTAGAAACATAACTGGGGCAAGAGACTGTGTGACTCAAGTGTCAGACACACAGCCTTGCTTGTGTGAGGGTCCTAGGTTTGACATCTGTTCCCTCCCAGCGTGCAAGTGGGGCCTAAGCACCGCAGCAAGAGCCGCGCCACCACCACCACCAACAACACCACAGCCACTACTACCACCAACTTCGAATGGGCTCCAGTCCCAGAGATTATGATTAGTGGTCTAGAAATATTGTCTTGGTATTCAAAGTTCAAGAGCTCCCTGAGTGGTTTCAAATTGAGAAGCATTTTAACAATCCTAAATTCACCTAAATGGCTACTTCCCAGTGATGCTTAGTTTTCATGTCTCCCCACGACCATGAACTCTCATTTCTCGAATTAAATGCACTTTGTGTCCTAGAGCCTCTATAATACAGTGGTATATTTCCATTGACAGTCGCTTTAAAGAGTTTACCTCTTTGGGAAGGTTTCGTGTTTGCCATGAGCAGATCGTGACTCGGCAGGGACAATGGAAATCTAGCTTTTGTGCCATTGTGGGCCTGCTCAGAACAGGAAATCAGGATTTGTGAGCCAAGCTTTGGCAGGGGATGGCACTTACTGAGAAGTAACTTTCTCCGGCTCCCAATCTACTTTGAGCATCTCAGGCAATAGTGTGGATTCTACTCCCTGGTCTTTAGATAGATGTTGTGTACCAGTGTATCCCTTGACCTTTCACTCTCTACTTGACTTGCTGGCAGGAGTCACTGATCCTTGTCCCAACGTCATCCTTATGGATAATACTTCCCTTTCACTCTTTAAAGATTGTCCTGTTTGGATGACAAATGACCAGGTTCCCTCTCCTCTCCCAGCTCTCTTTCTTTACCAGCCTAGAAAGACAACATTTTTGCTATTTAGACTTCTATGTGGAAGTCGTGGAAGCTTCAGAAAGGCACATATGTAATACTGGCTATATCCACTGAAACATTATAAAACAGAGCAAAAATAATCTACTAAATCCCATTAGCATTTTCCTTTAGGTTTCTAGTCCCTGGAAAAACTTCTGGAGTACTGGACTGCTGAAAAGTTCAGTTCCACATCTGAACATTGGTTGCAGATGTGTTTAGTTTGTCAATATCTATCACCCTGGAACATTTGTTCCCTTTTGCTCTATACTATACATAAAGGATGTATGTCAACTATACATGCTATACTTCATACAAAGCGAGGACAAAGTTATAATCAGTACAGAACTGCAAGAGCCAACAATTATACTTGCTAATTTATATATGATCACCCTGATCAACAGGATTCTTACCTTCTATAAAAGTAGCGAGATGCAATGCATGGAGGTCTATGTGGTTATTATTTTTATTAAGAAAATGTATGCTGTCAATCACCAATGGCAATTACCTCTTATTACTGTGCAATCCTTCTAGGTGGGTGTTTCCTCATACTGCAGATGAAATGCTGTCACAGAAGCCGGTTGAATGATGGGCTGTGTTACATACAGGCTGAACTTAGTCAGAGTAGATTGGAAAATCAGTGGTTTTTCAGCTGTCTTGATGACAGATTCAGATGAAATGTATGGCCAATCTTGATTAGGTGAAACAAGTCAGGAGTTGAAAACAAAACAGAATTAAACTACAACTAGAAAGCAAACACTTTTGGCTTTAAATTAAAAAAAAAAGATCAAGAGACTCAGTAGTTGAAGTGAGATTAGGAACATTTGTTTTGAATTTCAAGAAAACAATTAAAATTCCACAGAGCATGTTTGGTCCTAGGTGGAATAATTTGCAAGGTTCAACATGAACCACTCCTGTGGTCGCCCTATCGCTTTAATCTCATCTATCTGAGTAATTCCAAGGATGGAATTACTCGAAATTTTTAAAAGACAGTCTTCTTTTTCTTATTAACTTCCATCCTGTCAGCCTGAACAAGAAAGAAATGTCTTCCTTTTATATGTGCTAACACAGGTAAATAAAGTGAATGCCTTTTTATTAGTACACATAATAAACTAAAATTTAGTGAAATGTCATATAGTATGTTATAATGGACTTAAAGCTATAGGGCTGAAATATAAAGCTGGGTAAAGCTTCTGGCAGATGTCGAGAAGGCAGTGCTATCCATCAAACAAAAAGAAAGCAGCAAGTCTAGGGGCCTAGGTAATTGCTGAACAGTGAGTAGTGCTACTCGTGCTGTGTTAACTGTTGATAAAATGTCATAGAGCTTAAATAAAATAAGTTTTGTAGTCTCAGATAATACTGCAATATCAAATCATGTTAGGACACTAGAACTGGTTATAGGAAGAAATAACTCATGCTTAAATGTACCAATATGTCAAGTTTTTCTGGGAGGCAATATGAAAACGAAGCTGGATGGTGCCAGACTTGTTTTAAGCTCATTTGCTCCCTTTAGTCACTGTCCTTTCACCTTCCATGTCACTTATATCTCTTGTCGATGTAGTTTGTCAAAGCACCAGCAATAGTGCTGGTCCCTCAACAGAGATGTGTTAAATGTAAAGATGGCAAAGTTCCCTGCTGAAGACCGAGAACTGGGAGCCAGCTAGAATCCAAGGAAGATATCAGGTGACAATAGACCGTGTCATTTTATGAGCATGGATCCCTGGTACCGATGAAGTTCACACAGACTTTCCCCCTATTTTATTATTCTGATCCTGAGAAAAAAAGAGGGTGAGGGAAGGGGTGTTTCATTCTACAAAGGGAGAAGCTTAGACTCAATGAAATAATGAGAATTTACTCGACATCACTTTAGTTTTAGGTTTCCTGGTTTCCATAAGCAACACTAATCGGCCTGCCTCTCAATATATAGGTGCTTGCTCCACCGCTCCAACACATTCTTTGTTCATTGGAGCAGACCATAATATCTGGGAGGAGAAAGGGTGCCTGAGGTGACTGAGGCAGGCGCATGGCTTCCTTCCTCCTGAAATGAGCACAACGCAAATCATCCCTCAGAATCTTCCCTTATTCCGTACTATGACAAATGAGGGTTCTTCCTCTTGCTGGGATTTCATTTCTACACAATTCAACTAACATCTTGGATTTGGAGGGAGGCTGTACTGTTTCAAAATCTCAGTCTTGAGTTTTGCACACCTGAAGGGTACCTATGTCTTGTCTTTTGCTTTTCCAAGCAGCCAAGGAACTTAGGCTGGTTTAGTATTCTAAGCTCAAGGATATTTAAGAACATTTGTACTGGGATAAATCACGTTAAGCCATCTAATATGGGGACTGTCTGCTACGTAGTTATGGAGATATTGGCTAGAACACAGATGCAAAGTGGTGAAGACTATTTTTGAGAGAACTGCTTTCCTTCTATGGCAGGGTTGAGCAATTGCCACACAGGCAGGCTTGCACTATGGTTTAGTTGCTTATATTCTTCTCTCTCTCTCTCTTTTAAATATTCCTAATTATTAAATATGTGCTCCTAGTTTGTCATTTCTCATCATCCTATTCCCTTCTCTACCCTCTCCCAATAGTTTATTATACTGTCCTTTAACAGTTATTTCTGGGAGTAGTTTTTTTTTTTTTTTAGCACTTTGGGTCACCGGCAATGCTCAGGGGTTTCTCCTGGCTCTGCACTCAGGAATTACTCTGGCGGTGCCTCGGGGGACCATATGGAATACCGAGGATCCAACCCGAGCCGCGCCTGAGAGCAAATGCCCTACCCTCTGGACTATTGCTCCGGCCCCTAGGAGTAGTTTTAAACTCCCCTTTTTTTTTAAGTGTTATTATACCACCGTGAGATATACAATTACAAGGATATACAATAAAAAAGTTTATATTGGAGTTTTGATTCATATAGTGTTCCAGCACCCATCCCGCCACCAGTGCCCATCTTTCCGCCACCAATGTCCCTGTTTCCCTCCACCTCCCCAGCCCGCCTCCATGGCAGGCTCTTTATTTCTTTTTCCCTTTCTCTCTTTTTCTCTTTTCCTTCCTTCCAGACTATAGTTACAGAACATACATTAAGGGTTGTCATGTGTATCTTTTGCCTCTACTTAATGCTCAAGTTCTTGAGTTGGTATTAGTACTTTTCGACAATTGTTAGCACACTGTTCCATTTTCTGTCTTACCTTGCCTCTGGCTCCCACATTTGCTGATAATTTCCACACCTTTGAAGCCAGAGAACTCCTGATACATTAAACTCCCTTTTTATT